>ML793662.1:349228-371689 GCA_009831015.1 Picea engelmannii | reverse complement strand
AGACTTAGCAAAGGTAGGTATGCGAAAAGGCGCAAAGAATAAAGACATTGTTCATTTAAAAACTGCGATGAAAAATCAATGTTGATGAAACATTGGTGTGGGCAGCTTATGAGACAATGAAAAATGTGAATTGGCTGCCAACACCTACCTCTGGTTACACTGGAGCCACCCTCGCCACCATTAAGGCGGAAGCTAGACCAACAAGGGTCTTTTGAAGCGACCGGGTTACAAACCTTTGTTCTTGAACAACTCCCGGAGGAATCAAACATTTTGGACCTTGATGCAGCCGGTCTTGGCTCAGTTGAAACCCAAACCACTGATATCTTGGCACCATTTATTGTACCAATCCAATTTCATGAACGCCAGACAGTGCCTCACACAGCAATGGAAACAAATGTTGTTACTCCTTCTGGGAATTCGTCAATTTCCACCACAGTCGCCACCATAGGAGAGTCATATCCTAACCTATCGTCATTGTTTTGAGCCACCGTTGTCTCGGCCGCAACTACGTCACATAGTGGACCGAACCCATCTATGGCAGCGGCCACAACCCCCTTCACACCTAGTGCGACAGGCCCTCCATTCTCATACGGTATGCCTAGTTCGGGTACAAGTCCTATACTAACCTACTCCACTTTACAGACTTTGGGTCTAGGGGCAGGGAGCTCTAACGCTCCTCTGCAAGGTCACCTTGGGGGCACTCCTGTCCCTTTTAATGCTTTTCCTTACATAGGAGGTCATATCCCTCCTTCGTCCCCTTCGCTTGGTGGTCCGCATCAGTAGCCCATCGGGTAGCCTACACACACTAGTTTATTTGGAGCAGGGAGTCAAGGAACACATTCTCAAAATATGCCAGTAGGTTTGACACCGTTTTCTTGGAACGAGACGTTTGGTAACAACACTTTCTTTTCAGCCACTTTCCCGACTGGGGGAAAACCCATTTTTGGACAATCTACTCCTGCACAGGGTATTATTCATGCACAGGGGGCACACATAGAAGGACCTTGGAACTCAGGACAAGGATTAGTTCCCTCCTCCGGAATGCCATTCTGGGGTAATTCTTTCCACAGTCAATGGAACCCCGGACATACTACTATGCCTCTCCCTGCAGGACCGACATGGGGTAATCCTTCCTAAAATCCTTCGAATACAATGCATGCCCAACACTCTATGTCCTTTTTGGGAAATCATTCGATGATGTCTCCACAGATGAAAAATCCTTATGCTGGTCAGGGCCATGGTTTCTACCAGAACCTGGGTCAGCAGCCAAACTTTTCCTGGCAACCTGGTGCCAGTCAAACTCCGGGACCCTTTTCCCCAGGTTATCAACGGCAACCCAAACTACCATTCCTGACAACTTTACACTTGCCATATTTGACAAGGTTGTTGAATGATCCTATTTGTCACGATCCATGTTGGCATCCTATGCTGACGAAGTTGCCTTCGGACATTCCAAAGTTCGAGGCCAAGCCTAATGAAGATCCAGGTGATCATGTGACTACCTTCCATCTTTGGTGCTCATCTAATTCATTGAAAGATGACTCCATACAGTTGCGATTGTTTCGACGTACTCTTATTGGGAGTGCTTTGAAATGGTACATCGAGCTCGATCGCTCAAGATACTCTTATTTTGGAGAACTGGCGATGGACTTCCTTAACCATTTCTAGTTACCTGTGAGATACGACGCTGGCACAGAGCTGCTCGCCAATTTCGAACAGACAACAACAGACCATATCTCTGATCATATTCAAGAATGGAGATGCCGGAAGAGTTTAATCAAGGTACCAGTCCCACCAACATTCCTTCTTGAGTGGTTCCTTAAGTCTTTGGTCCCACAGTTATCCAAAGACATCGCGACATCTGGAGTTTTCTTCGAAGAAGATGCCATCATGAGGGATCAACAGTTTGAGCACATCTATTTTGAGTCCAGTTTATTATACAACAACTTGCCAGATGCACCACGTTCAATACTGGATAAAACTAGACAGAGAGCTGGACCACATGCTGATGGTATTGTTGGTTCAGCACAAACCAAGCACGCTGAGCAATTGAAAAAACAGTTGCAACAATTATCCATACAACACACAGCGGCCAACCAAACTACTTCTTTGGCTTCTCCCCCTACCCAAACGTCGTAAGTACACACTGTGCAGTCGACTAACCCAAAGGCCACCCAACAGCCCAAAGGGAAGAAAAAACAATGAAAGAAGGGTAAGGGGGATAAAAAACCCACTAATAATGCTGACAGGGACAACACATAAAAATGGAAGGTGAGGTATCCGTGCAACTTGTGCGTGGAATACCACCCAACCCATATTTTTCCTCGACCTTCAGAAGCTCAAAAGTTTGTCAGACAACAACAAAAAGCAGTGTTGACTAATCCCTTTCAACATAGGAAAAATTTAACTCAAGCCTCTACAAGCACAGAAGGGGGTAGCCAAGAAACCTGCCTGCCTCTAAAGAATCCCTCATCCGCAAATGTATATATGGTTAGGGGTGATGCATTCATATCAACTAGAGTGCATGACTATAGTAAACCAAGCGCTTCTGAGAAGGGTAAAGAAGCTAATCTCCCATCTCTTCCTCTACAGATTGAGAAGACGTTGGGAGAAACAATGACACGCATTCCAAAGGGTGCATTTAAAAAATCTTCTCACAACCCAAATGCAAGGGCCTCCTATTATTACTCTATGGTGGAGGATCTATCACAAACTCCTTGTGCGATGTCTTCTTTGGAGGTCCTCCAAAGCTGCCATGCTCAGAGGAAAGCCTTGTTAACCGCTTTGGGTTCTATTGAGACTTGTAATCCAGGAACCATCATGTTAGATACAACTGACTTAAAACCTCATCTGCCTTACCACGTAGCATTTCAGATAGTAGTGGCTCATCCCACCAAAACTTTTACTCAGAATATCTTTTGCACGGTGGTCGACGAGGGCGCCTCGACATGCGTTATGTTGTTAGCATGATGGAAGGCCATTGGCCAGCCTATTTTGTCTCCATCACCTACTCTCCTCACTTCTTTCAACGATCATTCATTCTGACCACATGGAATTGTTCCTTCTTTCCCCATGCAGTTAAGAGGGAAAACCATGTGTGTCGAAGTAGAGGTAGTCGATGCTCCCCTTGGCTATAACCTCTTGTTAGGATGTAGTTGGACTTATGCTATGCAATTTGTGGTTGCTACAAATTTTCGAGTCTTGTTGTTTCCACACAAGGGTCAGATAGTGACCAGCGATCAACTGTCTTTCTCCAGACCTGACCCAGCTTTGGGGGCATCCACGGTCCCGATGATTGATAATACTCAACCAAGTGTCGTTAATGTAGGAGTTGGTTTGTGCCCATCCTTGATGGGTACTTTCGATTTCCCACCTCCTCATGACGATATCAAATTTATATCTAATCACCATAAGGTTGATATTTTTCAAGTTTCGTCGTTCCGCATGACTTACTTTGAGGATCCTTGGATTCTTCCTTCCCCAACAACCACGATGGATGAGACAGGGCACTCAGGCATGTCCATGCCCTTGTCTGTCACTGAGGTAGCATACTCTTTAGTCTAGCAAGCTTCAGCTAACCCTGATCCGACTCCTACACAAGAGTTACATCCACTTCTAGAGCCTATTTGGGCTCAGGGTTCTCTCACTAACGTCGTTTCGTTAGACTTAGTCTTGCCTTCTGACGAAGCAGTAATTGAAGCAATGACTAGTCCGAACAAACCTTGGGAAGATCTTCATCACAGATCATATTTTCTCCCATAGTTAAGCCGAATTGAAGCAGGAGAATTCACCATTACCATAACGGGAGATCAGCCGTGTCCTATCAATCTCTTAGCTACGCAGGAAATTTATGCTAAGGGAAATATGGTGACTATCACTGAAACTATACCCATCAACATCTCCTGAAACCCTGGCATCGTGGAGAATGTCTTCGTCAGAGAGGATTTCTCCCCCGAAGAGATTCAAATTTACACGGATCTTTTCAAATAATTATGTGACGTTTTATCCTGGTCTTATGAGGAAATGCCAGGTATCGGTCCGAAAATAGTTGAACATGAAATCACAACGTATCCTGATGCCAAGCATGTTTGACAAAAACTTCGTCCAGTCAATCCCAAGAAAGCAGCAACCATCAAGGTTGAGGTTGAGAAATTGCTAAAGGCAGGTTTTATTTATCCTATCCATTTGACTCAATGGGTGTCAAATCCTGTGTCGGTCAATAAAAAACAAGGCACGATTCGTGTATGTACCAATTTCCGTGATTTAAACAAGGCATGTCCCAAAGATAATTTTCCAACACCATTCATTGACTAGATCATTGATGAATGTGCTGGTTGTGAAGCCTTTTCTTTCATGGACGGTTTTTCAGGATATAATCAAATCCAAATCAAACCCGAAGACCAGCATAAAACGACATTCATTTGTCCGTGGGGTACATTCGCATATCGTAAGATGCCTTTCAGCCTTAAAAAGGCTAGAGCCACATTCTAGCGGGCCATGTCTTTTTCTTTTCATGACCTCAAGCATATAGTCAAGGCCTATCTAGATGATTTAGCATCACACTCTCGCAAGTGAACGGATCATCCCACACACCTTAGACTAATCTTTGAACGCTGTCGCTACTTTAGGATTTGCTTGAATCCAAACAAGTGCAACTTTTGCGTAACGTCAGGATGATTGTTAGGTTTCATCGTATCAACAACATGGATCATGGTTGATCCTCTTAAGGTGGAGGCAATAATCCAGTTTCCCCCCCCCACGCACAATCCTACAACTTCAGAGTCTACAAGGCAAGGCAAACCTCTTATGACGCTTCATTGCCAACTATGTCAAAATCACCAAGGGCTTTATGCGTTTACTAAAGAAAGACATTCCTTTTCTCTGGGACAAAGCTGCTCAACACTCTTTCGACGCATTAAAACATGCCCTCACAATCACACCTCTGCTACGACCACCTAACTATAACAAATATTTCTTATTATATTTGGCTGTCGTAGAGTCAACCATTGGCATGGTTTTAGTTCAGGAAGACGATTCATTCTCAGAATACGTGATCTATTACCTGAGCCGAGGCCTCGTAGGACCGGAACTCAATTATTCTGATATCAAAAAACTTGCGTTGGCAGTAGTTCATGTTGTTCAACGGTTCTGTCACTATGTTTTGTTTCACAAGACCACCATCATTGCTGTCATGAATCCATTTCAGTACATGTTGACATGACAAGTTATAGGCAGAAAAATCAGTAGATGGATAGTCATCCTCCAAGAATTTGACTTAGACTTCATTTCAGCAAAGTCCAAGAAGTCATTGGTCTTCGCAGAGCTTATTTCGAAACTTCCGGTTGAGTCGGGTGACATTGTGCCTAAGGAATCGCCTATCCGGGGAGATATGTTTTTTAATGCATCTTCAGACCCATGGTACGGAGATATACTTATCTATCTCCAGACTTTGAAATGCCCCACCTCTGCTTCTCATGACGAGCCTCGATGGATATGCCATCAGGCTAAAAATTATCTCATACTCGATGATACGTTGAATCGGAGAGGTGTAGACTGTATCTTACGTTGATGTCTCACTCATGAGGAGGCCATCATCATGCTCAATGAATTCCATACTGGAGCTTGTGGCGGTCATTTATATGGGTTGGCAACAACCCAAAAGATTCTACGAGCAGGTTACTTCTGGCCGACACTTATCAAAGATTGTATTGAATTGGTCAAGAAGTGCCATCCATGCCAAATCTTCTCTTGGAAGATGAGGGCACATCCCGCTCCTATGTTTCTTGTCATCACAGTTGGTCCCTTCACTAAGTGGGGGATTGATTACACTACATGTAACCCCCCGTCAGCAAGGGGGCACTGCTATATCATCGTAGTTGTCGACTACTTCACTAAGTGGGTCGAAGCTATGCCAACGTTTAAAGATGATGGAGAGACTGCATCTCTCTTCTTATTCAACCAGATCATAGCAAGGTTCGGCGTCCCGAGAGAGATTGTCACTGACCATGGCAGTCACTTTCAGAATCAAATGATGACCAAATTAACATCAAAGCTTGGGTTACGGCAGGAGCATTCATCACCTTACTACCCCCAAGCCAATGGTCAGGTGGAAGCTGTAAACAAAACTCTTAAGACTATTCTACAATGAACTATCAACTCAGCCAAGTCAAATTGGCATTTGATGTTATACTCAACATTATGGGCTTACCAAACATCTGTTAAGACTGCAACCGGTTTCTCACCTTTTCAACTCGTTTACGGGCTGGAGGCAGTCTTGCCCATCGAATGTCAGATCCCATATCTAAAATTGGTCGTACAATTATTTCCAAACACTTCTCCACTTGAAGAACGGTTAGTACACCTTGAGCAGCTCAATGAGCAGCGTCGCAATGCAGCCTGACCAATGAAGCTCACAAACATAAGGTTAAGTGTCAGTATGATAGGTCCATTTGTCCTCGGATTTTCTCTGAGGGCGACCTTGTCCTGGTCTATGACCAAGATAAGGACCCCCTGCGGGCAGGAAAGTTTAAACCCATGTGGTTCGGACCCTTCATCATAAAAGAGGTTTTAAAAAAGGGCGCTTATCGTTTTGTTGATTTTGAAGGGAATGCTTTGGCGGAGCCTAAAAATGGGCTCTACCTCAAGAAGTATTACTCATAGATAGGTCACTATGGGTAATTTTCTATAACATATGTATAGTCTTTGTACTATTACTTTTTAAGTTTCTTTTAAGTGTTATCGACGTGTCATTGATGTTGTCTTTCGTCAATATGGCAGATGTCAAGTGATTTTGAGGTGTTCGTTGGGTATGTAGACGGTGCTAGTCAGCACACACGGAGGCTTGCCTTCGCAGATTGGGTAATATTTACACCTCAGGGCTAGTTGTTGTCTTCCGGAGGTATATGCTTAGGTGACACCACAAATAATTTCACCGAGTATAGTGCAGTTATTGAGTTGATTCATGACACATTGTCATTGGGTATCTCTCATCTCCAGGTCTATCTCGACGCTCAACTACTTGTGTTGCAGCTAAACAGAGTACACCGGGTTCATGATCCAACTTTACACTGACGATTCCTTAGGGTACGTCTCTTAGAACGAAACTTTGATTATATTACATATTTTCATGTTCCTAGGAGATTAAACCAAATTACAGATACTCTGGCAAATCAAATTTTAGATTGGCATCTTGCACACATATGAAAGAACATTGACATAAGCATGTAAATACATTTTTGCACACGCGATCCTTAAGACACAAAAGATTAAAAAAAACCATATATAACATCATAAAACAACCAAAGTACATAGATCGATGCAAGCGCCTCAAAAATGGGACTAATAAACGAGTCACAGGGCTTATGCCCTCAAAAAATATATACAAGTAAGTGCTCGTGGCTCGTCAAAATTCTAAATAGGTTCAGGGCCTATGGGCCCTGTTATAATAGTCCACAGCATGGGCTAAACACTTAAATAATCAGACCCATGTTCGAGGTGCCCCCACGACATGAGGCTGCATGGATGGTGGTAGGTCATCTATCTCTACCATCGGGACTGTGCGAGTGAGCGCAGTGAAGTTCCGCTCAACTCGTCTAATGACTCTCTCAGCCTCCCCAGCTGGGAGGTTCCCTACTACTGTTGCTCCTCCGACGACGACAACTGCGGCTTTTGGCCAAGGATGACACCTGTTTCGTGCATAATCGACAGGTCACACGGGTCCCACATATGCATACAACAAACATTTACCCGTCAAATACACTGGCATACAAAAAATGATATATATCACAAAAATGACAAAAAAATTACATATGAAAACAAAAAAACTATAAAGGTGGAGACTTACCCATCTCCCCTCGCTCCTCACCAGGAGGCACGGGTATCTCGGGATCTCTAGAAAAATCTATCCCTACATATGGGTAGTCCTCGATCACAGGGATCTATCGTGACAGCCACGCAAAGAATGCATCATCAAAGGACTCATTGGTCCTTCCACCACCCTGTCGTGGCAGTAATACTGCCCATCTACACACTGCAGGAAATGAGGCCTGATTTCCTCGTACTACTTCCCGAGGGCTAAAGCTCAGAACTCTCTTGAAGAAAAATGAACACAAGATCGTCTCGAACCCAAAATTCCTTTGTGTCCACTATCGAAAATATGTCAATTGCCTCTTCATGCACTCTAGTAATGTAGTACTCCAGTAAAAAATCTATGCATTCAAGTACTAGATCGCACATTTCATCTGTGCGTGAGAAGCCTGATGCAAGGCTGCAGAGCCGGTAATCCGCCCAATCAATAATAATATTGCCTGCAGCGATAGGTTAGTGATCTTACTGATAAGTACATGGGAGCCCGCACGATCAGTCCCAGCCTCACAGTTCTCGGCTATCAGTTTTGAGATCTTACTTGGTCCCGCAAGAAACATCCTAAAGTTGATTGGTTCCCCTCTCCTTGAGAGGCCAGTCAAAAAATAAATATCTTCGATGGTGGGCACCAGTGATTGCCCCTCTACCATAAAAGCCTTTGCATCACGGTGCTAGTAGTCGATCAAGGCATTCAGTAGCCTTGGTTGTGCATGCATAAATGGACACAGAAAGAAATTTAGTAAACCGCATTGCATCAACACGGCCACGACATTCGGATCTGCCGCAACCAACTCATTGAATTGTCGTCTCTAAACTGCTTCATGCTCTCTTTCCCTCCACTGGACATACATCCTGCCAACACAACAAGGTTCAGGTGGGTCAGCACTTTCCTTTAATTCCTTTTTTTACAAAAGGGGGGNCGTGAGTTGTCGAGGCAATAGTCACGTGTACATGTGGGCAGCCTTTACTCTGCCCGCGTGTACCTAGGGCCGACTTTTTTAAGGTCGGAACCCACCCAAAAAATGAACTTAAAAACAAAATTGAAGAATTGAATAGCTAAATAAGGGAGTTTGTACTTACTTGATCCAAGCGGAAGTTCATTTTGTCCATTGTAGCTCCCGGAATCACCGTTTTTAGCAAAGGGGCTCTTTTGGCTCCAAAGTCAATTTCCAAATCAGCAATGGTGATAATGAGTTGCTAGCTTCTATTTATAGACTTTTTGGCCTCTTTTTGTCACTATTTTGGCCTCCCTTATCAGTTTCTTTATACCAAAAACCATTTTGGGTGATTCTGGAGGTATATGGGAGGGATTTGATTAGGTATTGGGACACGTTTTTGAGTTTTGAGAAAATTTTGACGGTCCATAATTTTTTTTCCAAGAATCAACTTGAGCATATAGGTTAGGTTATTACCCCAAATTTTGCGTCCCGTTGTCTTCATCCTCTGCTATAGGATCGATCCCATCAGGTTGTGACATGGAACCATCATATTTTCTTTAGAAGTGTCATAACTTGGCGATAGAGCTTACCAGAACATGGATGCCCTCGGTAGGTCCTGGTTGCATTATGGTGTCCATGCCATCTCTAAAACACTATAGGCTCGGGAGTCCTTATAGTATTTCCTAAATATGAGTTTGAGCCTCATTTGCATGATTCTTCCTCGCTCTTTGTCTCACCCTCAGGACTCCCAAAAAATAAACGGGTCTCCTTTTAAGCCCTTTTCAGACCCTCTAAAGATGAAAAGATTGTTGAGTGATCTTGTGGCCTTTCAGGCTCGTTAAACTAAAATTTGAAGTCATGTCTATCCGGCGGTAGTTTACCCATTTTTCGAACCGGGCGGTCAACTGTACGAACAAAGGTATACTCTATCGAATTTCCGTTCTTTAGAAGAGTACTCTCAGGTATAATTTTATTCCTTTTTCGAGCCTGAGGGACTAAACTTACGGAAAAGAAACCCCCACAGAGTCCATAGTTAAGCTCTTTTCAGACTCCCTAAAATTGAAAACATTGTCGAGTGACCTTATTCTTTCACACTCGTTAAATTGGTCTAGAAGAATATTCCTGACGGAGTCCATAGTTAAGCTTTTTTCAGACTCCTTAAAAGTGAAAAAATAGCCGAGTGATCTTTTCCTTGTCACACTCGTTAAAATGGTTTTGAATCAACGTCTAATCGGTGCTAGTTTATCCCTTTTTCGAACCGACTAGACTATTGTCTAAAAAGGTACCCCAATGGAGTCTCCTTTTATGTTTTTTCAGACTCTCTAAATATGAAAAACCACCAATCTTACCTTCTCTGGGCTCGTTAAACTTACATCGAAGGACGTTACCATTGTGTGTTTTATCAACCGCATTTGCAGACTTTATCCACCAACCTTGTGACAGTTTGCTTCTGTGTCTTAACACCTTTGGCCGCCGGAGGATTTTTACCGAGTATTATTTTACTAGAACATCAGTCTTGAGCTTGTATGTTTGCAATACTCGTTCCTCCATTGTAACGTAATATTCCTTTATTCTTTTTCCAAAATTATCGAAAAGAACAAAAAAAATCAAATATACCCCAAAAAGAGGATGGGAAAAGTATTTTCTTTATTGGTAGCATAATGAGTCGCCCTTGGATAAATCACATCTGTCTGTTTGATCATCATACTATGGGATGTAGTACGACCTTAGGAAGATTTTCTCGCTATATAGAGTTGTTTCCTCCACCGTTTGGTTATTCTTCCAAACATATGGAGAGTTTGCATTGCCTCATGCTTCGTAGACTTATGATTAACATATATGCTGCTTGAGTCTCATCACGTGTCGTTCTATTTTCCAAGGGAAGTTTGTCACTAAGCCTGAGTCATCCCCTCTGCAAAATGTCTCGTGTATGCATACCCGGCCATCCCAAACACCCAATCAAGTCCTTGTTTGAAATCATTGAAGCCTTTCGCCTGATCATCAAGATTATCATGTCAATGACCGAAGAACTATCGAAGACCTCTGGGTAGTGCAGTCGTACACTCATATTACACTCCTACCCGAGTTTTGAATATTTTGAAATTGTTTCCCGAGCTCTGAAGATCTCATCTCTAGCTGTCAGGATGAATCAGCTTCTGGAAGATGGATACTCTACATGTATATCTTTATGATTTCGATATGTAGCTCCTTTGTGTATTGTTCGCGGCTACTCTTTATGGTTATTCAACATGGATCTACAATGTATTTGATTGGTAGCCATGGTTCTATTTTATCTTGAGAATGGGTATGCCCGCCTCGGTGAGACATTTGTTATTTTGCAGATGGCACCTCCTGGTTCCTGATCCTTGGGCTCACTCGTTCGACACGTCAGTAAATATTGGTAATGTATTTCGGCCATCAGATGTTCTTCTGACCTCACACATTAGGGGGCATCTGTTATAACCCTAAATTGCACCACATATGCTTACCTGTCATTAGGCCAACTCATTTCCCTTCTTTGCCAAAACTCTGTTGAACAACTCTTTGAAAATCCTCTTGTGTAAAGGCCCACGCACCCTAACCCATTACTGCGCACGTGTACACACTGGTTGGCTCACAACAGCCCGTGTGTACCTACTAAAGCATGAAAAAAATAAAGTTGTCGATGGAACAAAAAGCTATGGGTGAGTTAACTGAAACTCCTGGCCATCGATGGCCGAGGGTTCGTCCAAAACCCTAGCTCCTTCTAGCCTATAAAAGAAGGGGTAGGGGTACCATTTGGAAGAGGAAAAAATATAGCGAAGAAACTCTGCCCATTTATGTATTCCATTGTCCCAACCCTTTAGCCTTTCCTCATGCCAAAGGAGATTTAACGAAAAGCAGTTGAAGGACAAAAGAAGAGGAGCCCAGGATCAGGTTCAAGGAGCGGTGGCCGGTCTTAGATTTTGTAAGTTGATTCAATTTACATAATAAAAAGAATGCTTTTCCCATCCCAATTCATGAGCTGTCTATGATTTGATTAGTTTATGTTCGATTTCTAACCCTCGAGTATAGAAGTAGTATTCATGCATAGTTTTTTTTTGTCTTGAGTGCAGGTCATCTTTGGAAGGAGCATTGCACACAAGTAGTCAAGCACAATGAAGGATCAACATCGAACGCCGGTAATAAGGTACAGGTGGTCCTTTTCCATGCATTTACTGAGAAAAAGGGATTTAAATCTTGGGATGTAGGTAAAAAGGTAGTTTCTATTCGTTCAAATCTGCATGCAAAGTATGACCCTAATTTGCTAGTCCGTAGGGTGTTTTTCCCAACAACAAGTCCCAACACACCTTGACAAGAGTGCCTAAAATGAAAAAGTAGTAAGATGAAATCAATGTAAGGGTGCATTGTGTGTGAATGTGTCTATGGGAATTGGCACCTTGATTAAATTCAATTAATGATTAGCTACATTTGAAAGGTTTGGTATGATGAGATAAAGCATGCATGGGGAAAGATAATTCATTTTATTTTATATCGTTCGATAGATAAATGTGATGTAATTATGGTACAATTTTGAAACTATGTACAATGAAAATGTGATATTCATGAGAAACTAACAATTTTTTTGGCTTTGTGAGTATTAAAATTGCAGGAAATATGGTCTTGGATATGGCAATACTTTAATCCCATGAGGAAGACCAATACATGTTGGTTGCAAAGAGAAACTATTATGAGAAGGCAATATCATGCTTGTGAACTCTGGTTCCAATATGGAATATATCTGAAAATCAAATGAAATTGTGAATTTGAAAATATGTGGGTAACGGATTTGCGAAGAATTTTTTAATGAAAATTAATGAAAATATCTCACAAATTTATGTATACATGTGAATAGAGGTGAGAGGAAGAGATCTATCCAGAGAGGACATATGATGGTTGTCAAATCAGAAATCATGGAAGAGGGATATTGTTGAACTTTGTGATAAGTAATGATCGCCATAAATAGTGTTGTATTGTGGTAACATGAGCCGAAGGGATGCTTTCAACAGAGAAAGATAGAGGGATGCCTCAACAAGAGAAATCTTGGGGGATGCTTCAGCTGTAAGACTCATTAAAGTCTCTAAAATTATTCTTGTTCGAGAAATCATGGGTATGAAAGATGGATCACCTAAGGGACTGTGTAGCAGAGAAGGGGATGCATGAGCCTAAGCTTGAAAGGAGAGTGACCAGAAGGAAGGGGAGACTTCAATAGCTCATGTGAAAGATTTGGTGGAGTCCTTAATTTTTTTTTTGTCTATTGACTAGGATCATACACACTGTTAAATCCTAGTTCTACACCTATGAATTTTATTCCTCCATCAACACATCCATTTGTCAACCCAATCTTTTACTTAATTTTTATTTAAAGGTGTGTTGGGTAATTTTATTTTGTTTTTTTATCTTCCTATGTGTTTTTTGTCTTTTCCTAGTTTTTAATAAGGTTAATACTTGTCATGATTTGAATTAAATACAACATGTCACCATGGTTATGTCATTGTTGGGTTACAAACAGGTTAAGTTGAGTATTTAATGCAAAAAGATGTTGATTGCAAGAATATCCCTATTCTTGCAAACAATAGAAAACACATTGTTTCATGGGTTTTAACGATCATATAAGATTTGAAAGTTTGAATTTATGTGTGTTGGAACCCTGTGTTGTTCCAGAGTCTGTACTTAAGGCTAGGAAGTATAGATTCTAGGCATCCAAAAAAGGGTAAAAGATAAGGGAAGGAGAAAGCAACTGGAAGAGAGATATAGTTGATTTCTAAGTTGTCTGTGTCTAACTTCCACTTGTTCTTGAGTGGTTATGTCTCGTTCAATGACTACCCATGAACATTCGAGTTTGACCTAGGTGGTTTCAATTCTTAGGATAGTGTCAAAGAGGTTTAAGGTGATATTGGTTTGGTCTGAGAGGCCAGGTTCTATGTGAGGTTGCCTTGCAACAGGGACAGTCATTTAAGGAACAAAGATTTAAGAGGTTGTTGTTTTTAAGTTGCTGATTCAATTTTTTGATTTATACAAGAGAAAAAATCTGTGAGACAAATTAGTAGTTTAACAAATTGAAGGTCATTTTTTGTAATTGAGTTAAAAATTTGGAACCATGTATGAAGTGAAAGAAAAGCATAGAGCTGTCATACAATGTGAGGCATCATTTCGAGAGGAATATCACGCTGTAACAGAAGAAGAAAAAGAAGAGAAACACTTTAATGAAGTGTAAAATATAGCGATCTAAGTAATCCACAGGTCTTGTACCTGCTAATAGCCGATACAGAGGAAAATCTGCAAATAATTAGATAACTAAAACATGATTTCCATAGTAGAGGTTGTACCAAATTGCAGTCAAAACATTCATCAAAGATGCATATAAAAATGTCATGAAGCATGGAATAACAGAAGAAAGCACATAACTCAATCTTGATGGAATAACGAGTCTTCAATTCGCTTTGTATTAATTCTTGGCAATGGAAAATTTCTCTATTACAACCTGCCAAAAGAAAAAGCCCCTTGTTTTTCTTCAAAATGCCTATTTATACAAGCCTAAAAAAACACTTCAAATTCCATTAGAAACCTTTGATTAAAATTGAGGAAAGGAAGTGTTTCATTTCCTCACTCTTTTTCTTCCCCCATGTAGGTGGAACGCCTTCCGTTCTTTTCTCCCTTGTACCCAAAAATAGAATAGAATAACGCCTGCCATCATTTAAAACCAGAAGCATGTCCTTTCCCTTGCTTGACAAAACTGACAAACCTTTCAATCAACTGATTTATCAACCTGGAGGGCTTTGCTTGGTTGTTGGCCTTGAAAGTGTAACAATTCTTCGCCAGCTGTGGCAATCGTCTTGCTACTTGTCAGTCTTCCATGATGATGGACCATAATTGTAAACTTGGTTTTATTAACCATTTGTCCACTTGGGAAAATTCAACCTGACTCAACTGGGATATTTCGGCTTGTTATTTTTCGACATTCTCCTTGATATCCAACAGGTGTTTGGCTATGTTAATTTTGCGCAGTGTCCTGACAATATCCTCCTTATCAAGGTTCAATAGGTTTTTATTTATTAGGATGAATGTCTCTTCACACTAATTCTTCATCTCTTTAGCTCTTTCTCTTCTCTCTGATATATTATGCTCCCACACCTTCAATAAGATATTTCCCTTGGTTTTCTTTGAGATGGATAATTTGACACTACCAACCATTCCTTCCCTTGTTGTCGCTACGACAGTCTCCTGGAAAGCGATTTGAGCTGCCCCAGCTTCCCTTTCTCTTAAAGAAATATCCTTTAGCACTTGATAAATTGTTTGAAAGTGATTTTGGATGATTTCCACTTTGGCAAGAAATCCCTGCTGAGCTATTTCCACCTTCTGTTGGATCTCGATGGCTTGGTACCAGAACGTATCTATATCTATGGCCTGGTTTTTGGTAGAAATCAGTTTTGAATGCAACTATTGTATTAACTCCTCTTGTTGGCTTACCTGCGCTTGTTTTATTTGGACCAAATGACACATTTTCTCGATCTTGGCTCTAAGTTGTTCGATTTCCCATTGGTCAACTACTCTTGCCTCCTCGAGACCTTTGTTTGCTTGATCCCCGACATTCTCTTATGTCGTAACTACCTTTGCCTCCAACTTTCTGATCAAGAGGTTATTCCTTTTCAACTGTTCCTTCATAGTTCCAACTAAGTACTGATTGGCCATAGCGTAAGATCCTAATGTTCCTGCTATCTCCTTGATGAATTCTTCCTCTTTCAAGGCCTTTCCATCTGTCATGATTTTAAATTTTTTAGCCACTACTCCCTCTCTTTGATATAATTCTTTCCTCACCATGGCATTCCTTTTTTTATCAAAGAAAAATTCGTTAGGAGGTATCTCCTCTACATAAATGGGCGTCAGTTCTTCATTGAAAATCCATCCTGCATCAGGATTCCCCTTTGTGAACTGTAAGGGTGTGATAACAACAATTGGACTGTTGATTTCCTTGGATGATTGTTTAGGGGTAGTGTCTGTGACCAAATCTTTTGATGTGATCAGTGAAGTGTCACCTACCTTTTGCGAGGGTATCTCATCTTGACTTAGTACCCTCTTTCTTGGCGCAACTGCCTCTGGGTTTTTCTCTCCTCGATCGTGGATTTCAGCTCCCTGTTTTGAGGTATCCTTTTTTTTTGTCCCTTCCTGATTTTTCTCCTTGCCAGGACTTGAGTTCTTTGATACTTTGGCTTCTATCTGCTGTACATCTGGAAGCTTTTGGTTTTTTCCCTGTAAAATTAGGGGGAGGAAACTCTTCCGATGCTCCTTGAATTTGAGGAAATCAACCATATCTCCGGGTGGCAAGGCCTGAATCCGGCTCAAGAATTTAGAGTAGGACCTCACACCTTAGAAGATTTCATCATGGGGTGAATCCTCGTGTTCGTATATCTTCAGGCCATAATTCACCAAGTAATTACTCACAACCTTATTTGGGTCGTGCTTTTTGAACTCAATGTTCACCAACTTCATTTCCTCTAAGGCCGTGGCCTCAGCTTTGGCATGGCCAAAATATAATAAAGAGTACGACCCAATGTGAATGAGAAGGATGGCCATACCTTCTTCGATAGACCTTTGAGATCCTTTCTTATTCCACCAACCACAACTTGCCTGGTGATCTCGCAACATATTAGCTTATCTGGCAGAAATAACGACAAAACATGGGGGGGAACAGAGGTGCCGAAAACCCTGATGTATGAATACTCTGTTTCTATATAACAATCTGCTACATTACTCAGGTTGGTCGTGATTTTATCTAAAATCTG
Source organism: Picea engelmannii (assembly GCA_009831015.1). Taxonomy (NCBI): domain Eukaryota; kingdom Viridiplantae; phylum Streptophyta; class Pinopsida; order Pinales; family Pinaceae; genus Picea; species Picea engelmannii. The sequence goes on along the minus strand of ML793662.1, from coordinate 355,086 downwards.
GGGAGGTGGATGGTCGAAGATAGCAACATGCATCGGTACCATTACCCAATTACAAATCTCATAGATGAAATCTTTGGCCTTATCCTCCCAAAGCTTCGAGTGGTAGACATGGATAGGCTCAACATCAGACAGAGTAAATATCCAGCTCATCAATGGGAAAGGTCTCATGAAGAAAATAGCGTCCATGATGTAGGCAGACATAAAGAATGAAGATGTTCTCCCCCTGGCTTTCTGCGCTCGATATTCAGTGATTCGATTGGTGAGACTATCCAACATCAGTTTGGCCCCGTCGAAAGAAAAACCTTCAGCGACTATATAAATGAGCGACACCCATGGGAGGAAAAAGTGAGTTGTTTCCTCCTTCCCATATAGTCTACAGGCCATCATTGCTACATACTTGAACTGTGGCTCTAAAGAGGAGATTGAATAAATTCCATTAGCATCGGCCCTGAATTTCGCGGGATGTGAAACCTAGTCTTTGATTAGATCGGATAATTTTTTCCCGAACTGCTCGCATTCCTTGTTTTTGAACTCCTTTAGGAATTCAGTATTGTAAATATGATTTGAAGTGGGTGACAATTTATACATTGGTTGTAGGTTCTCTAGTCTGAAAGACCCGACTGCTTCCCTTTGTTTGTTGAAAATCGTTCTGGTCAGGAGGTCTACATGGTCCAGTGCCCATCTAACCATATTATAATAGGGGAGAAGTTGTGCCCTTTATGCTATTTTGTGCATATCCACTTGAGAAACTATTTTTTATTTGGTGGACATGTCATCATTCTCCTCATCATAGGAATCATCCGAGCAATTTATCACCTCGGGCTGCAAAACATTGGAAATATGCGTCCATGTTTTAATAGTATTGATACTTTGAGGTGAAGTATCAGAAACAATATATGAACCTTGGCCTGAGCTCTCGATGACTGCCTTGGGAAATTTTTGTGGAGCCATGGTGTATGACCTTGCAATTAGATCCCCTGTCGCAAAATATTGAAAACACAGACAGAAGTTATCCTGGTGAAATAGCTCTGCGGACAATAGAAAGGAAAGTTGAGATAATGAAAGAAAACCCTCTTCTTAAACACTTAAGTTCATGCTAGTTCTTGTCGATAGAACGATTAAATGGTTTAATAGAAATATTTTATCAACCAAGTGGGATCTTACTGTCAATCACTTCAATGAATTTCAAATAAATGCCATAAATATTTGACGACTCGTAACTTGGGAAAAGAGCAGAAACGTTAAAAGCTTCATCTGTAGATCGTACGGTTAAAATATACTGAAGGCATTAATTAATCCATATTATCTCCTTTAATTTGTTCTTTTAGTCCTTTATCCCCTTTTCGGCACTTGTCGTATCGAACGATTTCGCTTCTAGCCTTTGAGACCCAAAAGCCTGAAGTTGCGATGGTGCGAAATTATTTATAATTTGTGATTTAACTTAAACTTTTAATTAACCCATCTTAATTAATGAATATCACGAATTCGGGGATCGTATTTACAAAGGTTTTTCGTTTTAAGGCAAGAAATGTCGAGTCGCAAAATCATGATAGAGAATAACTACGGTTTAAAAAGATTACTCTTGATATTTACCTGAGTGACTTGAAAAGACTTCACAACTTTGCATCTCGGAGGTTCAGAAAGTGTTCGACGAGTGACTCCCGAAACATGAGGGCACGAGGTGATGAAATCAAATGATATTTACTTAGAGGCTCGATAATGGTGGTTAGAACTAAACCTTATCGCTACTTCGCGCGTCAGGATACCAGGGCTTGGTAGGTACATCGTGAAAAATGCAAGATCCCGAAATCTGACTTTTTGGGCTTAATTATAACCTCTTACTTATTTAGAAAGAAGGGCGGATCCAACCTTTGAACCAAGAGTATAAAAATAAAATAATACGTTCCAACACCCCGCATGTGTCTGTATCTCCTAATTCACTTGAGATCACACTTGCTTCCCCTAGTTAAACCATCATTATCAAATTTGCGTTGAGGATCATGCATGTGTGTGCCATGAGTTTGTATCATTTCAAGGTCACGGATTATAATTTTGGAAGGTGGTAAAGAAATATGAAGCATCGCATACATCCAACCATCACTTCCAGTAGGATTAGCAAGCACGTGATGGTGTCTCCATGAGAGAAATGGCAATTAAACTGAACAAAGCCACCATGGCTCAAACTGTTCGAGGCTATGATAGAAATCAAAGATATTTTTGTCTGAGGTGAATGGTTCGATTTCATATATTCCTTCAAGGGATACCATACACAAATCAGGGATATAACCATCCACATAATGAAGCATTTTATAGTAGCAACCAAATTATTTCTTCCCCGCACTAATACATAACCAAAGTGAAGTTGATATTAGTGTCATGTAATCAAAACATAATCAACAACAAAACTTGAATTGTCATGACATTTCCAGGAAGAAAAGTGTGCTATCAATTGAATATTTGAAGACATATTATGCGAAAAATAAGAAAAGGATCATATTCACTTCCAGATCTCAATCTTTTTTCATAATCGATCCTCTTTTCCAGGCATAATTTTAGATCAACATTCACCGGAAACAATCCCGCAACTCCAGATTCATAAGGGTCAATCAAGGGTCGATTCTAGATTTATATGCAAATAAAATAACATTCATAGATATCATTTCATTATTAAATAGAGACAGAGAACATTCAAAGAAAGGATTGTTAAGGCATTGCCATAATTTTCTTAAAATGCTCTGTTTTCCCCTATTTTAGTCATTGTCTTTCGACACTCTTTTCAAACAATTGGAGATGAATTTTTGAAAACAAAAAGATTTTTTTTGTTGGGAACGATCCCATTCACGAAAACCTCACTCATTTTTTACACAAGTATCATGGTTTGGGATAATCGAAGAGATATTTGAGGCCATTTTTCCCAGAAATTCGCCAAATTTTGTTTTCCCTGTTTTAGTCATTGTCTTTGGGTGCTCCTTATGAACAACTAGATATGAAATTTTGAAAACTGAAAGAGTTTTTTTTGAAAAATGTCCCATTCATAAAAATGTCTCTGAGTTTTTACACAGGTATCATGGTTTGGGATAATCGAAGAGATCTTTGAGGCCATTTCCCCCATAAATTCACCAAATTCCAGGTGAGTTTTGTTCTAGTGTTAAAGGCTGGTCTCCATTTTTTAGTGTACGTGGGCATCCATGCGAAGTTGACAGCCAACAACAACTTGGGAACACTTATTTCTATGATCCTATTCTACTTCATCTATCAAAAAATCATCTCTAGTTGCACTAATATGATTTTGTTTAGGTCTAGTTAGGGGCATTATTGCCACTTGTGATAAGTAGTTATATTTTGATAAAAACAATGTTTTTTAGGTCAAATCAAGGAGAATATTATGAAATGACACTTCCAATCAGTTCAAACAAATGTTTATAGTTTGTAATTAAGAAATAACAAGTGAAGTTGTATCCAGAGAGTCTGATTGTGATGTAAAGATAAATTGAAAGTTTAGCACTGAGATAGGTGGTTGAACTCTCTTGGGGAAAAGGGATAAATAGATAGATTTTTGAATGTAATGGAATTCTGTTTTTGGGGATCAAGTGAAAGGATTGTGGCTAGACCTTGAAGAAAAATTTGTTTAAGTTTCCCACTTGGCGAATATAACTTTTGGTGAGAGATTGTGTTTTCATTTTCAAATCTCATATATCTTCTTATCTTATTTAGATGCAAATTGGAAATATATACAATGTGTTGTTTCTTTTCCTTTTAGCTATTATTTTAATGAACCTTTTACTGTCATGCAACCTGAAGTCAACTGTTTATTTAGTGAAAAAAAATTTGTAATGCAACCTGTTTGGAGGATTTGTATCTAAGTATATATTTTAGAGTTGGAAATTACTTCAAGTCTGAAATTTCATACAAGAAGTAACTAATTGTATGCTTGTTTGGATTTATTTTGTTTATCTCTTCATATATGTGTCTTCTCATCATAATGCGTGCCACCAGCTAAGTGAAACCTTACAATGATAGTGTTAGATATCCCAACTACATCTCCACCCTTGAAAACCCATTTATTAGCTGACCAATAAACTCAATTCATAAAAAATCCAATCATTCCAAAACTTGAGGTGGCCTAGCTCTGCCCTTTAGCAGTCAAGTGTAGACCTTAGGACCAACAAACACAATGGGTATGTCTAGGAAAGCAATGATAAAGTTAATGAGACATCCATTTGGATGCAGATCCATGAACTACACATATAAGTATTGTGCTAATTTGTGAATATTTCCACTTGAGTTTGAACAACAATAAAATGTTTTGCATGAAATGGTAATTAATATGCTTGTTGTTGAAAATTGTTGTAGGCATGTTCTGAAATGCCAAAGTTTGTGTAAGGACCGGATCAAGAATATGGCATAGTAGGTGTTACTAAGAAATAACATTGAGGAAAGTGTTCCTTTGAAGGGGGAGGGGATTGTAACACCCCCCTTTCTAAACCTATGATTATGTATAATTAATAATGAATTATGTTTTCCATGTAATGGCACTAGAACATTGTAAATGTATTATTATTTGATTTAAAACACGAACCAACTGATTGTGAGGTGAAGCCTTGAAGTACCAACCATGATATCACTAGAGGAAAGAGTGAGGGAACATGGAGAGGGGATTCATGTGTTGTGAAAATCCCAAACCATATTGAGGAATGGTATAGAGGAAATAATCATAATTCCTCTAGATTATAGAAGAAGAAAAATAGTTACTAAGAAGAGGTCAATAATTAAACAACCAACCTCCCTCAATGAATACAAGTATGGAGAAATAATGGAAGGGATTGTACTTTCACCTAGTTTTTCTAGATTAACCCCAGGAGTCCTCCTGAGACAAGAAAGAGGGAATGAGTGCAAGGGGGGATGTGTAGATAGAAATAGGAGAATTGGAGAAGCAAATTTTTTTGGTAGGATCAACAAAGAGTCTGGGAACCCGACTTGAGAGAGAGGCTGTGAGATTGATGCCTGAAGGGAATTTGATAAAAATCGAATGGGCTTGGGATAGGCAGGTGAAAAAGAAAATGTTATTAAGAGTGGAGAAATCCTCTTCTACTCAAAACTCCTTGAGAACCTGAGAGAGATCTCCCTTGTGGTATCATGGCTTGGCATAGGGGTGGACAAAATGCAGAGAATCGTTGCATATGAGCCTACATTTTGGTGGAAAGGAGAACATCCACAGTTAGTTGGATGGTCACCAACTTTAATAGATAAGTATCCCTACATCATGTGTAATTGAAATGAAATGGTTGGATGCTTGTATTTGTATGCAAGAATGTGTGTGTTTGTTGATGACTAGAATGGTTGTTTCACTGCAAGTCTGAGTACTTGAGTAACAATGGACTAAAATGAAGGATTATTTTCTATGAATGTTGTCTTGAATGGCTGGATATTCCTGTAAAATCTAAAAGAAATCCATGTACTGTGTGCCAATTCTCACGTTGTAAAATGTGTAAGTTACGCATACTAGAGTACTCATGAATCCTTGTATGGTTTTGAGTAGGGACCAGTAAGTCAGATGAATAAATGATTAATCCCTCTGAGATGTGTGAGAAAGACTAATTGTAGTGTTATCCATGAAACCTACAATTCCTTGAATTAGAGAGCTTGCAAGCCATGGAAATCACAATGGGAGGAAAACCAAAGGTACCATGAGATGAATATCGAAATGAATTAGTGCTTTGTAATGCCCCATATTTTGACCTTAGGTAGTTAGAACATTGTTGTTTAACCAATCTTGATAATTCAAAATTTAGCATTTGTTTGGAGTCAGTTAGACTTTGTTAGACATTGAGATGTGTATCTCTAGGCCTATTTGTATG
>ML793662.1:310296-338777 GCA_009831015.1 Picea engelmannii | reverse complement strand
GCACTAGAGGCAATGATTGTTTATCGTTAGTACATGCATAAGATATGTGTCCGCTAGCTACGCACACATACCCTACCCATGTATACTAGTATAAGTAATTAGTGTATTAATTATTAAAATAAATTATTAACTATTTAATTGAAGGTTTATTGAATATGTAAATTATATTGCATACAAATATCTAGAAACATTAAATACTTTCTTGACTTTGATAGATGGTGGGTGTGATGAATTAAATGAGCATGGTGGAGTGTTATGTACATTTTGAGGAAAATTATCAAATAACATTTATTATCTAGCATGAGAATAATGACTTTTTATTTTATTTATTGTTGTTTAATGTAAGTCATTTATATTTAGTTTTATTTTAATATTTTCCCAAAATATCTAGATGAGGAAGGTTGGTGAAACAACGGAATCCTCCCTGCCAACTAGGAGCCTGGAGAGGAAGGATGATGGATAGTTGTACTTTTAAGTTGTACTAGTAAGAGTATTCCTGAGAGGATGCACTCTGAAAGGAGGAACTTTGAGAGTGAATTAGGGTTGTTAATTCAATCAGAGAGAGAACTTGTCCATTGGTTCCAAGGTGGTTGAACTCTTATGGGAGGCATTTTGAGGGATGATCTAGACCCTCTATTGGAGAAAGTGATACTTAATCCTAGCCCTTGATTTCAGAGGTAATCCTGTGAGTGGAAGGGTACAAGTGCCAAGGACGTAATCCCAACCAATGTGTAGTAAATATATGTCAACATTTGAGTGAAGGACCTTGGGACCAATGATGACATGTCACACGGTGGTTGGTCCATGTGTTAAGTGATGTTTGTGCTATATGTCAAGTAGATTCAAGTTTTCTTGGCAGGACCTTGTATTATATTATGAGTTCCATGTGTCATGACCAGGTGGTAGGGCCACACATCAAGACAGGTGACACTAACATGTACAGAGGTGGATGCATGTTGGTTTGAAATTCATAGGAAAAACTGAGTATGAGGCTCGTTGGTTTCATACCTAAGGATATGCACCTTAATCCTCTCCATTAGATTTCCATGAAGATATCTTGACCACTGATTGTAGGGTAAAAATTAGAGTGATTTATGGAGATACACTTCGATGAAGGAAATCAAGGAGGAAATCTGGACCGTTGATATATTGAGATACAAGGGAGATCCGAGATGCATTCAAGACTGTCATTCTATTGGAAGTTATACCTAAGATATGAAAGGACATGGTGATGACCTGATGACATGGCCTACCAAATCGGTAGTCCATGTGTCCAAGGAGGTGATAGGTGTCACCTAGTAATTGGCCGATGGGACGAAGGTGGTCCCATTAGGTGAACAAGTCTCTTGGACACAAAATTTTAGATTATGGCCATTTGATCTATTGGGGGTTTTCCCCAGGAAATATAGACCATAGATCCCCAACGTATCGTCATCGAAGGTGAGAGGTGGGTGAGATGGGAGGAAACCCAAACAATGACAACGATGGGAGTCGGGGATAATGAAAAAAATCGATCAAAAGAGGGAAAAGGTGAGACCTCGACCATTGATCTTTTGGGTCACATATGTATACCGTGAATACCATTGGGAACTAGACATTAACCCCCACGTCAAATAACATCGACGACATAGTATGAACAATAAATATCAAGTATTGAGAGTCATAGGATTTTGGGGGAGGTGTTCATTAGTGAATCATCGTTGGGTTCAAGGGTTGGGCCTTTGAATCTAATGTCTCATTTCCACACTGGTTGGCACAAGTAATAAGTGGCCATGTGGATGCCACATGGTAATGAGTTGGTCATTGACCAATGAAGGAAAGAAATTTGAAAGGTTATGATTTTTTATTCTAAGCTCATAATTGAGCTTGGTTATATTCATTGGAAATCTCTTAATGAGAAGAAGATGATGGTATGTTTGGGAAAAGGTTTTGACATGGTTAAAGAAAAGAAAAATTTTAATACCCCATCCCTTAAAAGGGTATTTAGGGATTTGGGTGTGTTACAATGTGTAATTTATCTTATGATGTTGAAGTGATTTTCTCTGAATGTATGACCACTTCATGTCATTTTTTCATGTGTTTAATGATGTGCATAGGGTACCTCCATGGATTTAAGTATATGGAAATTTCCACTGTTTGATGCATATTTTAATGATATGATATATTTTTCAAAATTGTTGAATTCTTAATTGCTCAACACGTTATTCTATCCATAGTCCATGAGATTCACCATGGAGTTGCCTCACATGTCTATATTGCATTTCTTCTAAATCTTCCCCTTCTCAAACTTAAATCAAATTGTCTAAAGCACTCATGGACATATGCCTCTTCACGTTGAATGTCTTGGTATTTGTTTTAGTATGTTTGAGGGCCAAGAGTTCTATAGGAGAGAGAGAAACTTACCGAAAATTTTGCATATTTTATGTTTTAAATCAACATGGATTTAAGATCCATTCTAGGTATTAGCCCCTGGGGTGCCTCGGCGTAGTTCCATTTACAACCTGGAACATCTTGAGGGATAAAAACTTAGAGAGAAGGGAACTTGAGATTATCCTTTTTATTCCTCCCCAACATTAAGGGAAATGGGGTGTTAGGAGTCCTCTCTAACTTGGTGATCATCCATTTCTCCCTCATTCTTGCCTTCTAGAGGAAAATATAAATCCTTGAGGTATTTTAGCAAGAAGAATTATTTGTCATAAAGTTGTTGCAAATCTTACTTGAGACCACTTAGTAGGGGGTTTCTCTTCTCTAAGGTTGAATCCATTTGAGTAGGGGGTTTCTCTTCTCTAAGTTTGAATCCATGTGATTAGGGTATTTATCTTCTCTAAGGTTGAATCCATGTGATAGACTATAATTTCCTTAGTATGCCTATATAGATCTAGAGTCAAAGAGTACATGGTGGTTATACTTATAGAAAAACCAATACAAAGGATGATGTGAGCTATTTCATCGTCTATCTACTTACTACTAGTAATAACTCGACACCCACAAACCTTTTTTTTAATTTGAATTTCTTATGAACTATGGTGGCCTTGTGCCAATATTTGAAACCTTGTGCTATATGTTGAGCATCAAAGTTTTTTCCTAGATAGTTCTAGTTCATATGGGAGTGGCTTCCTAACAAGCCTTAGATGTGGGGATTTTTCCCCTACCTTTGTGGTTAGGTTGTGTTGGGTTAGCCTCCTTCTCCTTCTCCTTCATTTGGTGTTCTCTTGCCTCCACTTCCTCTTACTCCTTCTTAAGGTGTTTTTCCTCATAAAATATAACATGTCCCTATTGATACAAAAAAATGTTCTTTGTCAACTTCATAATTTTTCTCAACGAAAGGGCCCAATTAGACCTTCCTCTATTGAAATGGTGAATCCTATGATTATGGACCAACCGCCATAAATTGGGGTATGAGAAATGAAATGCAACTACCATGCAATGCAAAGTGCATTATGAAATGAATCTAAATAATTTTTTGCGATAATGGTAACTATTATTGGTAATGCCATTGATAATGAGGTGAAATTTCCACCTATTCCATAAAAAAATGAACCTATGCAAACTTGTATCCTTGTGGCATTCCTTATAAGTGTCATCTTAACCTTTATATAAACTCTCTAATTCATGAATTTCTCTTTGAGCTCAATGTTTTATTTTCTCATGGCTAAAATGTTAGAGTGCATTTTCATGAATTTCACCTTAGAAAATTGTGCAAATGTGACCTATGATGTCACTATTACTAGAGCATGCTCATCATCCACGTTTGAGATAAAATATTTAGTTACTTGGATCTCTACTTTCTACTTTTAATTCGTCTTCCTCTTATACGACACATTTTTGAAATCTCGGTGTACGAATTCAAAATTAAATGTTTTGATTTAGCATTAAGCTTCTATATCCAACTTTAGGATTCATTAGCTCTTCTATGAACCATTGTGCCAACCCTTCTAAATTTCTTGTTTCCTCTACCATGATGACCTCACCCTACTTCTTAATGATGTTACTCTCAATCACACTTTTCCCATCACATAACCAAAGATGGCCACTATGGCTTGTGGCCAAATATTCTTCCCTAAACACTTCTTGGGAATTGAGAAACCTAATTATTTAAGAAAATAAATGATGGTTGGCTCAATTTTCCTCACACTAATGGACCCTAGCTCATCTATTGGTATATCGAATGCAAATAATCCCTTCTTGATCTTGGAGTTTTGATCTGGTTGCTTAGTGGCAACAATGAACATGGTGTCGAATTCCATAGGGAGATCAACTAATGGAACTATATCTACCGAGGGAATAGATGTGAGATCTTTTATGTGCTTTCTACTTCTTTCTTCCACCTTCACATATTTTATAGCTCTTCTATACAATTATTTATGCTCATTCTTCTGATGAATTAGCCCCCATATGGGGGCTTGAGATACAAAGAAATTCCCAAATACTTGATGGGGGTCATGAAACTTAATCAATTTTGAACATAAGTTATAAGTATCAAACTCTAGATCTAACTCTTCCCAATTGGCTATGTTAAATATTTGGTAAACTTCAATTTTTATAAGCAATTTGGGCCATAGTTCTTTTTTTCTCAATTTCAATTTCATTGCAGTCCTATGTAAGATGGTTTGAAATGCTATCTCTCATATTAGTAGTAAATATAACACATATTTCAATAAAATGTGAGGAGAAATGGACACCCTATACATACTTATGTAGGAACTTCATTCCAGTGGATACTAATCACCAATCTACTTCAAAACCTTGATGAATTTTGATGAGAAATGTGGGATATTCTTACCATTGATCCTCACATACTGTTGGTTTTAATAACTAGACGTGAATATACATAGACATATATGAAGCAAGGGACACAAGGAGTTTACACTCAAGAAACCCTCGAAGGGGAAAATTCTATTAAATTAAATCATTCCTGTGTATGTTTCTATTGTACAATTGGTCCATTTATATACAATAGGTGAAAATAAAAACTATGTATAATTATATTCTTAGTTAAACCATATGCATAACTATCTCCCTTAATCTCTGCATAAATGTCTCAATTGATCTTCATCCCTAACTTCTCTCTTTTCTCCTCATCTTTGATTCTTACGTAAACTTATATGCTTTGTCTATATAATTTAAACATTATTCTTGATCCATAAGTAGGAGTTAATCCTTCATACTCCCCATTAATGGATACTTGTTATTTCAATATGTAATCATCATCCTTTGTCTTTTCAACTGCCTTTTGAACTGGTCTCATTTTCATCTTCTATGATATTTTCCTTTCGATTCTCTTTGTCTCCGTTTCCTGTTTTCTACGATATCCATATTTCAATATTTTTTCTTCATCTTTTATCTCCTACACATATTTGGTTTTATTTATTCTTCATCCTCAATCTTCTTCAATTTTCATCTTGTACCTGCAAAACATAAACATTGTGATTTTTCAAGTCCATATAAAAAAATTACCATCCATCGAAATACATGGGTCACCAGCCGTTGTATCCACTAGTTCTCTAGGAAAAAAATTATTGTACATGGTTTAGAAACAATTATTCAGTCATAAACATTTTCACTCCCTATGAATCAACAACAATCATCATCAAGGGTTTTCTTTGGCTTACCCATTACCACACTCTGGGTTTTTTTGGGTTTCCCTCAACCATTACATCCTCAAGTGGTTTTGTCTTACCATGAACCATACATTACATCAAGTGGTTTATGGCTTACCACAAACCTTCCTCTTTCATGACAAGTGGTTTTTGTCTTACCACGAACCATTCAACATTCAAATTATGGGGTTATATACACCTCACTGGGGCTTACATCAACATTTGACTTAGGTACATACAATTTGAAATTTTAGTTTTAGAATACTCTATCCCTTTTACAAACATTTGACCAAGACCATTACCGTCATAAAAATAATAATAATAAAAAAAAACTTATTCAAGGAGGACCATTAAACTTCGTAGGGATGCCATTTTTCATGGATTCACTACTTTTGCATCTTAATTTTGGAACACAACTCTATTTATTCTTACCTTGCTTCTTCACTTCATCATTCACTCATTTGCATGCTTCATTCTCCATTTCCATTTTCTTGTGCCATTTTATTTATTGATTCATCCTTATCTGTCCTTGTCTCCTTTCTCTTCAATATTCCATTTCCTTTTGATTCTTATGTTCATGTCTACGAGTCTTCCTATTGCTTCATGTGTCTTCTCCTTTCATGTTGTTCTTGTCATCATTTTCTTCTTTGCTTCAATTTTTTTGTACTTTCCTCTATCATATTATTTTGTCATGAAGTATGCATCTTCTTCTCTCTTCTTCATCTTATTTTTCAATCTTCTTTCATAATTATTCATTTGAATATTCCACTACAATACTTGCATAAATTGTTTTCTTGTAGGAGGGATGTCTCAATCTAGAAAGAAAACTATGAACTTGTCTTGGAAAACTTAATTGATGCACCCATATCATGATTTCTTCGACTCTCACTACGAATTTACAAAATCATCATTACATAACCAAGATCATTTAACCCACACTTGCACTTGAATTGATTTTAATGAACTCTTTACATCAACTTGCAAAAGAACTCCATTACATACCACAAACTTTGGGTTGAATAAAAAACTTTTCAACTCTACTCAACTTTGTCTTAAAATACTTAACAATAGCGATAATATTTCTAGTTACACTTGAGATTTGACTCAACATGAATTTGATTTTGACTCTTTACATCAATGCTTACTCTCCACATCAAATTGACTTGGGATTAAAAAAAATAAACTTGACTTGGACAAGGACTTCAGTACAAACTCTAACCATTTTCAAATCTTCATTACATGAAGGATTAACTCTTAATTACATACATGATCTTTGGATTCATTAATATACAAGGGTCTTTGGACTTAATTTTTTTTCATAAGGAACTTTCATTATTCTCCATTACAACTCAATAGCAATAATAAAATAATGAATATATTCAAATTGATCATTCCATCAACTTTGAGTCGACTTAAACTATCACCCAACAAATAATTTCACGATATGTTTTTTTCATACAAATTATTTTCACTTCATATCGTGACCTTCCTTTTATATATATATATATATTTGAATTTATATATATATTTGAATTTATCCAACTGCTGGTTAAATTCTAAAATAATAAAATATATTTTGTCTTTTTCAATGCTTGGTTCGACATTCAAGCTTTCAATTTTCTTCACAAGTTGTTGATTGCACACGATATGCTTTTTTCATACAAATTATTTTCACTTCATATCGTGACCTTCCTTTATATATATATATATATATATATATATATATATATATATATATATATATATTTGAATTTATCCAACTGCTGGTTAAATTCTAAAATAATAAAATATATTTGGTCTTTTTCAATGCTTGGTTCGACATTCAAGCTTTCAATTTTCTTCACAAGTTGTTGATTGCATCCTTCTACCGCTACTTTCCTTATTCTTGTAAGTGAAACAGTTCTTTGAATTCATCTAGGTCAAAGTCATTTTCTAGGAGCGTTTCTTTTGTTCTTGAATGTTTCAATTTCTTATTGACATCAAGAATCAACTCTAAAATCATGGCATGACTCCAATGGTTTCTTTTGGAAAACATTCAATAGAGTACTTGTGTTGGGTAATGTACATAATAGGTACAAAACGAATCTTCCTAATTCGATGCTTTAAATATCAATCATATGTAGCTATAATATAGCATTTATGTTGCATAACACATTCTACATTGTAGTCATCTGCATAAGTTCCTTCAAGTGTGCAAGGAAATATTTCAAAATCAGGATCCTTAGCTGCAATTATTAAATAAACATGATACTTCTATCCTAGCTTTTCAAGTTCAACCAACATGCAATCTATGATACAAGGGGTGCATTTTTCATATAGGCAATCCATTTATTCATACCCTCACACACTTGGGACTATAACAACTCTATCACTCATAAAGTGGCTCCTTGTAATAACTGGTGGCTTTATGATCAACAGAACCAATAAAATATCTCCCCTCCATAAAATCCCCCTTGCACAAACTCACACGCCTTCTCACCTAGAGCTCTGATACTAATTGTTGGTTTTAATAAACAACAACAAATATACATAGACATATATGAAGCAGGGGACATATGGATTTTACACTCAAGAAACCCCCAAAGGGAAAAATTATATTAAATTAAATCATTCACATATGTGTATATATTGTACAATTGGTCCCTTTATATAAAAATATGTGACTATACCAACAATGTCATAATTATATGTTTAGTTCAACCATTTTCATAACTATCTCTCATAATCTCTCAACTGATCTTCATCTCTAACTTCTCTCTTTTCTCCTCATGTTTGATTCTTATGTAGACTTCTATGCTTGGTCTATATAAAAACATTAATAATAATAATAATAATCTATTTTTAAGGTCATGACCAAGCCAGACACCAAATTCATGTATGAGACCCCTCCACCCAACGCTTTTGATTGGTAAAGTATACAGAGGTATACATACCCTACCCCCCTCTAGATTTGAACTTGTGACCTCTTATGAGGAAACACATGTTCTTAACCATTAATCCCAGTCAGGATGTATATTCTTGATTCAAAATTAGGATTTAATCCTTCATGTACAAGTGAGACATGACAAAGTGACATATGGTGGAATAGTCCCATGCATAACTAGTTATCCACAAGCCCTAAAAGTATTCATGCACCCATGAAAATGTAGGATTCCAAGTGGAATTAAAACCTACTAAATCCACACAAGCTCACACATAATACATAAGGTAGGATGACATGTAGAACTCGAGTGTGCTAATATCTAAGGGAATTTTGGCTTCTTGAATACATAGAGAGAGGTTGTTAGATATGATGTCTACCCAATTAAATATAGTCCCATGCTTGAAACTTCATGTATGATTGAAATATATATTAACCATACACACCAAGTGTCTTGTTTCTCATATAGGTTGTTCATGAGCAATGTTAAGTCTTTTATTTCCCATCATTGGTTCTTGAACAAGTACACTTTTCTTATGGTCATATTGAAGGGTTTAACTAAGAGACACCATTTCTTGACAATGCTAAGGACATCATGCAATTTCCTAAACTCTTGTAACCACCCTACACTCATAGACACTACGGGAGGTTGAAAATTGTACTTTCTTTAAATTATAATTATGTTGAACTACCCATCACATCACCACTCCACTATTTCAATGTGTGTCTAGTAACATCTACATTCTCAATTAGGCTTTGCAATGTGTATCCACATGGAAATTGTCAGGATATTTAGATGCTTAGGAGTTAGCTAAGATCAAATCGATCTAGTGTGTCTTTAGGTAAAGTTTCTTTCTTTAGTATGCATTCATATGCATTTGTAGTTATGTAATCTGATGATCATGATACATTCTAGACATAAAGTGATTTGATGTTTCACATTTTCATTCATACTAATGACTATGTTAATCCATGGATTAACACATGATTGGTCCAGGATATCTATTTAAAGAGAGCGAAGGGTCATTTGCGAGAAACTATTATATAAAATATGTTTATTTTGCATTAATATATTGTCTCAAGTGATCAGGTTGGCTAGGGCCATGGAATGTTTCCCTCTTTGAGGGGTTTAGCCATGTAAAAACTAGTCTATTGATCTCTGATATGTTTATGTGAGAATCTACTTAAGGTATTTGACCTATGTGGCTGAGATACCTTGTTTTTTCAAACATGGTATCAGAGCTAGTATAAAGACCCACTCCCATTGTTGATCGAGATCTTGATCATCTATTCCCACATGCATCAAAATATTTCTAGGTTCTACTATTTTTGTGAATTTTTGGGATTAGTAGGTTATTCCATTATGTCAAGAGTGTTGTTTTAGTTGAAAAAACTTTTCATTTCACTCAAAAAGGATTTCATTTTCCCAAGATACAACCTTTTTTGTCATATTCGAAGGTATAAAGTTTCATTATGCCTTTAAACGTTTTTAGTACTTTGTTAATATTTTGATTTATTTGTGTATATTCCTAATTTGGTACCCTTTGTGATTTGCATATGCTCTTTTTTGTGCACTTTTTGTGATCTAGAAAAATTAGAAACATTGTGGAAAGTGTTTTCTTTTTTTTGTATGTTCTTTTCTCCGTACTTTATGCGATATCGACATATCATAAGCATAGAGAAAACCTTTATTTTTGATGCAAGCTAACTGTTGGATGCAGACCTAGTCAGGAGAAAAGGATATTTTTGGGAAGAGAAGCATGAAAGGAGGAAAGGAAAGATGGAAGGAAAAGCAACATGTGTAAGGGAAGCAGGCGAGCTGCACATGCAAGGAAGACCTAACAACGCTAGGGTTAGGGTTTTTGTAATGTATTGTAATGGATGATGAGCCAAGAATATAAATAGGTAGTACTTAGAGGAAGAAGGGAGCCGAACGAGGAAGAGAGAGTTGTAATAACTTTACGATTTAGTAAGTTGGCGAGGTAGGGAATCTATGAGAGAATCGATCCCAAGGGTTAGATCGCAGGCTGAGAATCCTGGTGTGATCTATTTAGCCTCATAGGGATCAAGGAGAATGTTGAAGAGTGTAAGACCTAAGATTGTAATCATGCGCGGCATGACATATTACTAAATAATAATAAAGATCTTGAGATCCAGATCTTTGTGGACATAGCCCAGGAAGGGGTGAACCATGATAACACATGTGTTATGTGAATGAATGTATGTGTCTTTATTGCTGCTAAATGGTGAATGTTAGATGAATGAATTAACTAGTTAGATATGATATTCCACATGCATGAATAGAATGATTGTTATAATCAGATGTTAGAATGAATAAATAAAGATTACAGAGTACAAACGCATATCTCCACTCATTCCCAGGTTGCAAACACATGAGTATTGCATCCACCCATAGAGCTATCTTAGGTGAGCCTACGCAGTACACTCTGTGTGTTGCGTTGCCTTCTAGTCTTCCAGAGGGGTTGATAGTTTTAGAGGGATTTGGTTGGGAAATTATTAAATATGAATCAGGGTCAATCTATGATAGTAAGGTAGAATTAGAATAACCCATAAATAATCCTAAGTAAAAGAGTATATAGAGACATAAAATCCAAAAAATGGTTTCATTGTCGGATGGTTGGAACAATATGGGATTGATTATATAATATTTGTGGAAGATGCATCAAAAGAATGACAGACCGGATGACAAGACGTTGAGAGAATGATAAGCTAAATGGGGATGTTGAGACTGTGGAATCCAATGAAGGCAGAGATAGAGAGATGGTTGAAAAAAAAGGAGTTGGAGTTTGCGCAAAAAGATAACAAAAACTTGAAGTTGACACCGCACAAATATCTAGACAAGTACATATTCAACAACTTGCATGAAGTATTTTTCTATGATTTCCTGCATGTATTGTAGGATTGGATAAAAAGGTTGAAAGAAAACCATCCCACAAATCAGATCAGACAACTAGAGTGGAATCCTGAAGATATCACACAGTTACAATGAGTTGATAATATGTTTACGCGGGCAATAGATTTATGGCTAGACAACATTTTTGTAGGATTTATCACAGAATTGGAGTAGATACAATGAAGTCTTACAGTGCGGCGGAACAATATTTCTTGAAGGGACCTCGAGGTAGGTACATCAGATCATTATATACTTCTATTAAGATATTACAATATAATGAAGGTGTAATGACAATGGATTCAGACAACTAAACTTCCCTGTGTGCATGGGGGAAGGGGGGAAGCACTACAGGAGAATGAGGAATGGAAGGAGAAAGGGATAAAGGAAATAAGGAGGAGGCATTGGACCCAATTATGATGGACAAAGACGAGATCAAGTGGATCATGGAAACAACTGGAAAAATGCGTAGTGGAGTACCCTACCAATATAAGGTGAACACTAAGAAGAGAGTCGTATCTGTGAGGAAGGGATAGGCAAGTGACGAAGAAGAGGTAGAGGATATCTAGGATATGGAGCATATTGAGGAAGTCCTGCACACAACATATGAGAGGAAGATGAGAGGTCCAAGAGCAGGAATAGAAGGAAACACTCCAATCCATATCAGTTTTAGCGTGGAACCCATAAACCCATGTGTGACTAATACACCAAGAATAAAACCACCATTTAGACAACAGAATTTCGGGAGAAGGAAGACAACATGAAGTGCATCTACATAAGGAACAACAACTGGGGGATCTAGTTTAAGAAGCATCAATCAAGTATCTACACCATGTGGAGGTAGTATCTCAAGATTCAGGATGGCAGGACATGATCCCACCATCAGGTTACCATAATTCAAAGGAGAGGCATCAGAGGACCCTGAGAGGCACTTGTTCATTTGTGAAAAGATCTGGGAAGCGAAATAGATCATAGATGAGGACACTAAACTTGCACAGTTAGATATTATGCTAAGAGATCATGCTCTAGATTGGTACATGAGTTTAGATGCAAACAATCTGCTAGGAACAACTAGAAGGATTGGAGATATCAAAAAGTTGTTGATAAATGAATTCCATAAGCCTAGTTCAGAGGATCAATACATGAATGAGATGATAGAGATAAAAAAGAAACCAGAAGAATCTGTATGGGATATTTACCAGAGATTCAAATGATCGAAGGGAAATCTAAAGTATGTCATGATAGACATGAATCATAAGAATTTGTTCATCAATTCAATGATACCACACCTGAAATGCCCTTTGCGACAACAGAAGTTTCAGACACAGGAATAGGCTCTACAGGAATCCCTACAACTATAAGAGAACCAATATTAGAATACAGATCCAACCATATAGATTTGAAGGAGGATTTGAAGAAATTAACATTCCATCTAAACCAGAACAAAGGTAAGGACAAAAGAGAAGTTGTTTGGTGTACCACATGTAGGAAAAAAGGACACCATAAGAACGAATGTCTAACATTTGCGCAATACATGGCAACAGGAATTCCAAAATCATTGCCAATAGGAGGACTATGGTGTGAGATCTGTAAGAAATAGGGGCATGATCCATACCACTGTCCAATGATGTGGAAGTAATAGACAATACCTAAGAGTTTGTATTGAAAATTTCTCAAGTCAATAGGCCATGATGAAAAATATTGTAGGACCATGGAACTCATGAGGGAAATAACATCAGATGCTTACAGGGTGCAGGTAGAAATGATAATCGGGGAAGCCACACCATAGTTTAACTAAGTACCAGCCCCGTATAACACTTGGTAGCAGCAGTATAACACTGTGCAACAATAATATAATATGACAGAACCACAATACAATATCGCGTAGCCACACTATAATCCCACACAGTATAACCAGGTGTCTCAGTACAATGCACCACGAGGGGATTGAGCTGGCTACATATGTGGAGGAAGAGGAAGATGAGGCTTTGGAAGAGGAATATGAGGCTTTGGAAGAGGAAGAGGACCAATGGTATGCCACAATTGTTAACAACCAGGACACTATGCAAGAGAATGTCCACTTCCACCTACGACGTGTATGTATTGTCGTGCATCAGATCATGACACAGAAGAATTCCCTACACTATTGGGGAAGATCCACGAAAAAATAAATCATAACAATTAGAATGTTCAGTGGATTTCAGTGGAAATAAGGGATGAAGGAAGAAACATCGACATAGTTACGTGGGGAGGAGCTAAGACAAGAAACAACGTAGTAACACAAGAGCCATCACAACACCAATGGGTGAAGAGGAATGTCAAGCCAAAAATGCAGTTTGATGCATAGAACGAAAAACGAGATATTCAATAAGGCCATACAAGGATTCATGAAGCCATAAATTGCATTGACATCAACTTCACATCATAATAAGGAAGTACCAGCATACGATATGCCTCCATCATTGGACCACACCAAAGAAGCACAACCCGTGGGACAAGTACGATTAAGGGATTTTTACAATCCTGTGTTAAACTACTAAATGATCCATACTCTGTTAAAGTATTAAAAAATATGCTAGAAATATGTAGCATAGAGGTAGAAGGAAATCTAGAACAAAAAATAGTTAATCATCTGCATACAAGGAGGAGAACAACCAGATAATTTAGAATGAACACTGACATTGGAGATTTCAACATGGGAGATATTATTCTAGATTTAGGATCCAAAGTAAATGTGCTACCCAATAAGACATGACAGTGTATGGGAGAACCCACATTAGGATATTCACTTGTTCAACTGAAACTAGAAAATCAACATAGAGTTCTACCAATTGGAAGACTAAAAGGAGTGATAGTAGGTCTGGATGGAGTGCTTACTAAAGACGATTTCGAAGTAATAGAGATAGTGGATGGCAAAACACCTTATCTGGAATTGCTTGGCTTGGATTGGGCATTTGAAAATAATTCCATAATCAACTTAAAGACAAGGAAGATGACATTCGAGTAAGGAGAATACAGAGTCATTGCGCCATTGGACCCATTTGAAGGGGAAAGTTTTGTAGAACCTACTTGCTTAGACCTATAGGAAATTAAGCAGTTGTACAGAACAACCGCACAAGAAGAATATTATGTGAACCCAACTGTAGATGGGGTAATCAGTTGGAGAAGCATCACCTCATGTGCATCAGACTCAAATATGGGCTTAGAGAATTGGCAGCAAAGGTTACACAAAGTCTCCACAAGAATATGCGCAAGAATATATCGCGCAGTAAGATGGGTAGGTACGAAGATAAGGGAACCTCACAACTTCCATGGGGTGAATGAATTAGAAGATTTATTAACATGATATAGAGATGAAGTGTTAGAAAATT
Source organism: Picea engelmannii (assembly GCA_009831015.1). Taxonomy (NCBI): domain Eukaryota; kingdom Viridiplantae; phylum Streptophyta; class Pinopsida; order Pinales; family Pinaceae; genus Picea; species Picea engelmannii. The sequence goes on along the minus strand of ML793662.1, from coordinate 323,975 downwards.
ATAGGTTATTAGCCATGCATATAGAACTTAAGGAAACACCTACAATATGGTGGGGTGTGCAAAAAGAAATAGTCAAAGACTGGTACCAATGTAAGTGGTTACTGTGCATCAGGTTTGGCGTAGAATAGGGAAGAAACCAACTGCAGAAATATGAAAGACGAGGGGCACCAGTAGAACACTTGGAAAAGTGAAGAACATTATGGAGGATGAAACCACCGGAGGAATGGACTCATCAATTTGTTCACACATTAGAATGGATTCCAACAAACTGGTATACAGACCAAGAATTGCGCAGAGGAACTACAAACTAGAAAGTATTATAGCAGAACTTTACAGTCACTTTCTCATTTGAGCATAAGAACCCCAACATAGACTCAACACTTAAACACATCATAGGGGTGATATTTATTAAAAAACTGAAAGTTGAACTCATGACAGAACAACAACAACAAAACATATAGACAGTAAAAGAACTACTGTCATGTTACCATGTGCAGGAAGAAGCACCAGATGAAGATGACCCATGAAACATTCATATAGTGGAAGTTGAAGGAGAAAGAGAAGTGGAAGGTCCACCTCTGAAATTGGAAGTATTTTTTGTACCGATTAAGATAAAGAAAGTCGACATTGGGACTCTTGAGAATCCCAAAATGGCCAACATTGGAGACTACTAGGATGAGCAAACAGTGGAAATCATAACAGAGTTACTATGCAAGTACAACGACCTGTTCCCAACAATGTTCACAGAAATGAAAGGAATAGCAGGAGAGCTAGGTGAAATTAATATACCTCTCAGATCTGAGGCAAGACCGATTAGACAAAGACCATATAGACTAAACCCTATATATAAGAAGAAAGTCAAAGATGAAATTGATGGGATGCTGGAGGCTGGAATCATAGAACCTGTAGAGGAATCTGAATGGGTAAGCCATATGGTAGCTTGGGATAAAAACTAGGGAGGGATAAGGATATGTGTCGACCTAAGGAAGCTGAATGATGAGTTCCTACATGACTCGTTCCCTACTCCTTTCACAGATGAGTTGTTGGAGAACGTAGGAGGACATGAAGCTTATTCATTCACTGATGGATTCCTAGAATACCATCAGATCAAGATATCTCTAGAACATAGATACAAGACCACTTTTGCCACCAAATGGGGATCCTACCAGTACACAGTCATGTCTTTTGGACTGAAGAATGCACGAGCAATATTTTCCAGAGTAGTCATAGATGCATTCAAAGAATTCATCCACCAGTTTCTAGAGGTATATCTATATGATTGGACAATCTATAGTCCATTGAAATACCATGTATAGGTGTTGAGGCGGATGCTAGAAACATGCAAGTAGTGTCATATATCGTTGAACATCAAGAAGTGCATCATCGGAACACCCTTTGGGATACAATTGGGCCATATAGTATGCAAACAAGGATTGTTAGTAGATACTACCAAGATTGCAGTAATTGCTAATCTACCACCACCAAAATCAGTACGTTAGTTAAGAGCAACATTGGGACACATGGGATACTACAAGAAATTTATAAAAGGATATGCGCAGATCACTGCACCAATGGAGAAATTGTTAAGAAAAGATAGTAAGTTTCAATGGAATGAGGACTATCAGTGAGGATTGGACACCCTGAAAGAGAATATGGTAACCAAACCAATACTAGTATTCCCACACTGGGAAAATACATTCCACTTGCATGTAGATGCATCATCCATATAACTTGGAGCTATTCTAGTGCAACCAGGATCAGGAAAATTAGACCATCCTATAGCATTCGCTAGTAGAAAACATTCATAATCAGAGAAAAAATACAATGCCAAAGAGAGAGAAGGATTAGAAATGGTCTATGCACTTCATAAGTTCATACATTAATTATTGGGAAAACATTTCAAGATTTTTACAGACCATTCATCTCTCAAATACCTCGTCAACAAGCCAATGTTGGGGGGGGAGAATTTGTAGATGGTTATTGTTGTTCCAGGAATTTGACTTCGAAGTGATAGTCAAACCAGGGAATTTGAACGTAGGACCTAATTACCTATCAAGGATCACTAATGGAGAGGAACCTACGAATTTAGAGGATAACTTGCCCGACGCATAGTTATTTTCAGTCCAAGTAGTCAATGAATACTTCACAGACATCATTCAATACTTGAGTATAGGGACTACGCCACAAGAATTCAACACTGCGCAGAAGAAAAATATGGTAGTCAAGGTTGTAGACTATCAATTGATCACAAGACACTTATACAATATGGGTGCCGAAAAAATCTTGAGAATATGTCTACTAGAACATGAAATAGCTAGGATTTTAGAAAAATCCCATGAGGGAATAGCAGGAGGACATTATGTAGGAAACACTACCATACAAAAGGTATTGCATGTAGGAATATGGTGGTTGATTGTTCACAAAGACTCAAAGGACTATTGCCAGAGATGTGATGTATATCAGAGGGTTGGTAAACCGAATAGACGGGACGAGATACCCCTGAGACCACAAGTAACCTTACAGGTATTCAACAAATGGGAAATATATTTTTTGGGACAAATTAACCCACCAACAAAGAGATCAAGAGTGAGGTACATTATTACTATGATAGAGTGCTTAACAAGATGGGCAGAAGCAACACCAGTAAAATATTGCAGCGTAGAGACAAAAAAACACTTCTTGTTTGAGAACTTGATCACTAGATTTGGATGCCCAAGGATTTTGATGAGTGACCAAGGCACTCACTTCATTAATAGAACTATTAAGGCGATGATTGAGGAGTTTGAAGTTTATCATCAAAAGAGTACACCATATCATCCTCAAGCAAATGGAACAAGATCCTCGAGAATTCACTAACAAATATCTGCAATGTCAATAGGGATGATTGGGACTTGAAGATACCAACAGTACTATGGGAATACATGACCAGATGCAAAAAATTGACAAAGCAAACACCATTCAGATTGGTGTATGGACAAGAAGCAGTGGTGCCATTAGAGTTTCTGGTACCTAGTCTATGTGTAGCAGCAATTACCAATATGACAGAGCAAGGCACAATACAAGAAAGGTGAAGTTAGTTTATGATCATGTAGGAATATAGGATTCTACAAGGGTTTCACAAAGAGTTACAAAAAGCAAGGGACAAAGTTTGGCATGATAGACACATCAAGAGGAAAAATTTCAAGGAGGGAGACCTAGTCTTGGTGTACAATAATAAATCTCTTTAACACCTAGGAAAACTCAGAATGCACTAGTTGGGACCATATGAAGTAAATATTGTCACAGATGGGGGAGTTGTAGAGTTGAAGGAATTGGGAGGAATAGAACACAAAGGAATGATCAACGAGATTCAATTGAAGTTGTATAGGGACAATCAACCTCCTAGCACATAAAAAAAAAAGGACTTCGTGTAGCAACAAAGGGGTTATTGCGCAAGACATCAAAAGGTAGAAACCAGTGAAAGAATACGTAGCGTGATGGAAATAAAACGTCCACGCGCACCATCCAAACAACATAACACACACTCGAAAACACTCGAGCGTTGGAGAAAGGAACAACGATCAAGAAAAGGTGAAAAATGTGGAAATGGAGGGTACAAAAAATAGGTGCCAACTGACGGTGTCTATCAAAATTGAATGTCAATAAATATTGACGGGACATCACATTAATCGCACCAACTAGAGATGTCAAGAGAATTCACTGGCAAGTAAGAGGGAAGCACCAATTCATTCAAAACAAAACTTGGGTAAAATCTCTGAGAAGTTTCACACGATTCCTATATAAGGAAAGCACACATGTATCAGAAGGGTTATTGTGAAATTGAGAAAGGCACAGAGGGACAAGGTATACGGAGTAGAGAGTGAGTTTGCAAGAGTTACAAAATGAACTAAGCTTGGTGGAGACCATTTTTTCCACCATGGCACCACCCAAGCTAGCATCATTGAGCCAGGCCTACAGACAACCTTGAAGCAACCTTAGAGCACCTCAACAGTCACAAGGAAGCAAAAAGGAACCACCATGTCCTATGAAATTTGTCAACTTGGACAAAATCCCATCGCCCAATATGAAACTAGGGATCCCACACCAGTGGTGGAGAAAACACAACAAACAACAACAGTGAGCATGGATATTGATATGTTGGAAGTGGGATATTGATATGACAGAAGTGGGACAAAGCCAACAATCCAAGGATGTAGGAAATACTTCACGCTCTAAAAAACCTGAAGAAGCCCCAAGGGTTAATGGAACTGTCCCGAACTAGAAAGAAGGGGTCATGCCAGAAAGGTCACATACAACAATGTTGGAGCAGCCACAGGAGGGCATAGTAGAATATTGCATCGGTTAGGGAGAGGTGTATACAAAGGAAAGAAAAATGGAGGTTGGAACCTTGAGTCAATCACCATAGCAGAAGGGAAAGAAACCAGTAGCAAAATCACTACGCAGGCAGGCTGCAACAACCTTATTCTTACCGCGCATTCTGGAAGGGGTGCGTATCGCAGGTAACCTGTCAGGTTGCGCCGTAAAAAAAAAAAGTACCCAGATCATGAAGTGACCGGCATGGTAAATTTTTCGTAGTTTTAAAAGAAATTTTATCTGGATACCATTGGTATAGGACCAATTGTCCAACCGAAGCAATGGGAAACTGGACTGGCCAACACCGGGATTCTAAGCTTGTTGGAGATCCCACACTTTGGAAGGGGCCATGACGTAAAAAACTATGCCAAGAAAATGATGGCAGTTACCTATGAAGGATACCTATGGGTGGAAGATCTTATCTCGATAGACATAGAGCTCATTGCATATATCATAGGTCTTCCATCTCGGGGGGAGACACCTGCATAGTTCCTCAATGACAAAAAAAAGGAGAAGTCATTGGATGAGGAAATTAAGAATACATATGGAACAGAAAGAGGGTCATGCAGAATCATTATTAAGCACATCAGTGACACAACAACAAGGTTGGCCACCAAACTCATGGCGTGCAAGTTGCTCTGGAAGTGTCTCAAGGAGGAAGTCCTTGTCGGGGTTTTCATAGCTGCAACACAGTGTGCAAAGGGAGCTATACTTAGATGGGGCATGTACTTGTTAAATTTGTTCCTTGAAGACTACAATGATGCACAAAACCTGGGGACAGAGTTCCACTACTCTTGGCTACTCATTCCGATCTCCTTGGTTGGATGGAGGGAGACTAAATATACATACTTTTGTGAGCGATCCACTCATTTCTGCACAACATGATACCCATCATTGGGGAGAACTTCAGACCCCAAAAACAAAAGTGAAAATGAAGGCATGTTTATAGGTTATTACAACGACCTGTAGGAAAGCATCGCCAACACTTTGCGGGTTACACCAGAAGTGGTCACGCAATATCAGGGCATAACCAACTTTAAAGCAACCAAGAATGAAGTATGGATACAAGCACAAAAGTATCTCAAGAAGGAATGGATACAACTGTGATACTACGTCAAGGAAGAAGATGTAGAGATAACCATCAAGGATTGGCAATATGAATGGAGAGTTCCAGTCCTGAATCAAGAAATGTCCACAGATAAGGAGGCAGATGTAGGGCGATAAAAGACACCTGCAGGAGATTAAAAATGCCCAAGAATCCAAAGTTAGTTCAAAATATGGAACAACAGAAGAAAGGGGGTGCTTCAAAGAAAGGTACCCAGGCAATGAAGAAGAACAACACCCAGGCGCTGCAGGAACAATAAAACGAGACTGAGACAACACATGGGACCACATCAAGTGCTACTCAACAGGAGCAAGGTCAAACCAAGAGGCTGATCATACAAACTTGGGGTGTGTGCAAGAAATATAAGGTGCACAAGATGCCTCTGTAATATACAATCATTGAGGACAACGTAGACCTCGTAGCCAAAATGGTCCAGGACCGAACAATGGAGGATTTTGAAGAAGCCCAACGTCAAAGGGACAAAATTCAGGAAGAGTTGGTCGACATGAGGCAGCTCCTAGAGAATATCAGAGAAATGTAGAGGGTGGGCATAAGAATAGATTTAGTCCCCATAACATCACAAGCAAGATCCAAGGCTGTGTCAAGTGAGCATGATATGATCCAGACGGTAGCACAGGCGAGATTGATTTTTCACGTTACACCCAGTATGTTCCACATGGATAAAATTGTGGGCCATACACCCTTGAAATATCTGGCACAAATATAGTTGGTAATGGGGTGGATACCAGCCAAGGCATTATATAAACTTCAAGTCAGTGTTGTGCAAGAGGTACAGTTGTGTGCACGCATAGATGCAACAAAACTGCAGTAGACGAAGGATAACAGAGAAGAGTTGGAGTTGTTTCTCGAGTAGGTCAAGCTCGAGACCAAAGACGAGAAAGATCGCATGGATAGGATCGAAAATGGATTGGTTATATCCTATGACAGAATCACAATGATAGTGTAAACATCAGAGCCCATGACGATGCAAAAAATTGATCATATTGTACAAACAATTGATCAATACAGGGAGGAGATTGAGAACCTCTGGGAACAAATCATCCCTACCATTCCCTTGGAGGTGAAGGAGAAAAGGAAGCAGGAAGCAACAGGGAATATGGAGGAAATGGAACAAAAATTCAGTGCAACTGTTGACTTGTTTGATAAAGCATCACAACTATGGACAAAGTTGGAAGAGGATCAATAAGTTCAACAGTGGGAATAGGAAGATGAAAAGATAAGTGCAACTATCCAGGACCTCAAGCAGAGGTAGAATATGATGCAAATCACTGAGCGCCTCAAAGGAGTAAAAGATATGAATAAGCTGCAAGCAGAACTCATAGCCGCGCAGACATATAAAAAGGACCGACAAGTTTAAATGGAGCCTCTCCAAGAGATAGCAGTGGAGGTCATTGTGCAGGAAGAAGAGGAAAAGAAGAACATGGCACAAACTTAGGTAGAGTGCGCATAGATGATCAGTGAGGAGATTACATAGCAAGTATTGGGTGCACTCAGAGAAAATACCATGCACGCTCAAACACAATAAAGGGAACTCACAGAGAAGTTCCAAACTCTCACATGAGTTGTTGAAGAAGCACATAAAGTTTAGGTGGCTTGAGATGAGCCACATGTCAGTGTTGGGGGCCTGTTGGATGCAGACCTAGTTAGGAGAAAAGGCTATTTTTTGGAAGAGAACCATGAAAGGAGGAAAGGACAAATGGAAGGAAAAGCAACACATGTAAGGGAAGTAGGTGAGGCACGAATGCAAGGAAGACCTAACGACACTAGAGTTAGGTTTTTTGTAATGTATTGTAATGGTTGATGAGACAAGAATATAAATAGGTAGTACTTAGAGGAACAAGGGAGCCAGCCAAGGAAGAGAGAATTGTAAGAATTATATGAGTCAGTAAGCTCATGAGCTAGGGAATCTATGAGAAACTCGATCCCTAGGGTTAGATCACAGGCTGAAGAGCTTGGTGCGATCTAGTCATCCTCAGAGGGATCAAGGATCCCATTGAAGAGAGTAAGCCCTAAGATTGTAATCAAGCGTGGCATGACATATTACTAAATCATAATAAAAATCTTGAGATCCATATCTTTTTGTACATAGCCCAGGAGGGGGTGAACCACGATAACACCTGTGTTATGTGAATGAATGTTTGTGTCTTTATTGCATCTAAATGGTGAATGTTAGATGAATGAATTAACTAGTTATATCTGATATTCCACATGCATGAATAGAATGACTATTATAATCAGATGTTAGACTAAATAAATAAATATTATAGAGTACAACTACATATCTCCACTCATTCCCAAGTTGCAAACACCTGAGTATTGCAGCCACCCGTAGAGCTATCCTGGGTGAGACTGCATAGTACACTCTATGTGTTGTGTTTCCTTCTGGTCTTCCAGAGGGGCCGATAGTTTGGGAGCTTATTAAATCTGAACCGGTTCAATCTATGACAGTAAGGTAGAATTATAATAACCCATAAAGAATCCTAAGTAAAAGAGTATATAGAGACATAAAAGCCAACACTAAACAAGATTTAAACTAGTTCAAAATTTTGAAATTATTTTGTTCAAAATTTCGTTTGTTTTTATGTGCATTTATGTTGAAGTTTTTTTTCAAGAAAAATCAAGGGTTTTGGGGGTAAGCATGCACTTCGAGGAAAAGCGTTAAAAAAACACTCATTTGTAATATTTGTTATATATTTTTCTTTAAGTCACTTGGTTGAATTTTTTTTTTTTTTAAATAAGAGATCTTGAACTGAAGTCTTTCTTCTCATTAGATTACTTTTTGAAAAATTTCATGCAACTTTAAATTATCACACAACTTTATTGTAAATTTCATTTCAAGGCAGTACACTATGTGTGTTGCGTTGCCTTCTGTTCTTCCAGAGGGGCCAATAGTTTTAGAGGGCTTTTGTTGGGAGCTTATTAAATCTGAACCGAGATCAATCTATGATAGTAAGGTAGAATCAGAATAACCCATAAAGAATCCTAAGTAAAAGAGTATATAGAGACATAAAATCCAACACTAACCAAGATTTAAACTATCTCAAAATTTTGAAATTATTTTGTTCAAAATTTCGTTCGTTTTTATGTTCATTTATGTTGATTTGTTTTGTAGGAAAAATCAAGGGTTTTGGGGGTAAGAACGCACTTCGAGGAAAAGAGTAAAAAAACACTCATTCATAATATTTTTTATATATTTTTCTTTAAGTCACTTGGTTGAAATTTTCTTTTTTTAAATAAGAGGTCTTGAACTCAAGTCTTTCTTTTCATTAGATTATTTTTTGAAAAAATTCATGCAACTTTAAATTATCACACAACTTTATTGTAAATTACATCCTTCCCTTCTCTGTGTTAAATGCATACAATAATCTATGTTGTATTGTAGATGTTTGCATCCTAGATTTGGCATATGTGCTTCTATTTAGAAGTTCATTCTTCTGCTTGAACAATTTATATTTGTCAAAAATTCTTGATCATGTTGGCTCATGAGAGGACTCAACTGGCAGTGTAGTGTCTGCTTGATTTTTGGATGAGTATGTGAACACTATGTGCTGACTACCTGAGAATGTTGAGGAATGTGGTCCCTCCATGACTATGGTGGATGGTGTTTCTCCTTCTCTAAGCATGTCTGGTGTGTGGCTAGTTTTAGCCCTCTTCCTGTAAACTTGAAAATCTTTAGCTGCCACCTCTCTGACTGAAGGTGAAACCTCTTTCCTAGCTCTCTTTTCTTTTTATACTTGAGGAGTGCTAGTATGAGAGGTAGTGACAAGGGGAGGATCTTCTTCAGTTTTCAGCAATGTATTTTCCTTCCAGTCTGTCTGATTCATAAAATTTTCTACTTAGGGATTTTACACATGAGCATAAGGAGATTTCTTTTGCTTGAGCCTGATTTCTGATATAATACCAAACAGGTCATAATTCCATGTGAAGCTCGGACTGAAGTTCATCCATTTCAAGAGGTTGTTAGTGTTGAAATTACTAATACAACTAAGAGGGGGGGGTGAATCAGTTGTCTTTGAGTTTAAACAATATTAAGTCTATTAATACATTCTTAATATTTCTTCAAGTGATCATCAACATCATACAACATATGGACAGTAAAAGTAAAAAGCATCAGTCACACACAAGGTATACACAGAGATAGATTTTCACAAGGAAACCCATAAAGGGAGAAAACCTCTTCTTCTTCGAAATGATAGGCAACCTTTTAAATTCTGTACATCATCTTTGATTGAGCACCAACTCAATGTGAGGCTTCTACCTCTGTTTTACAGGCTGCAACTTGTTTGAGAGCACCAACTCTCTGGTTCCTCTAGCACCCACTAGAAGGAAGCACCAACTCCCTAGTTTCTCTAGCACCCACTAGAAGGAAGCACCAACTCCCTATATGTTCCAGCACTAACTGGATAGAAGCACCAACTTCCAGTTACACAGGCTCCAACCTGTATAACAGAGAACACTTGTTCTCCCTAGCACCACCCTGCCACCCTGGTTTCTCTGGCTGCAACCAGATGGAAGCTACAAATTCCTGTGTTTAAACTCCCACTTGAACCTCTTAGGACAAAAGTCCTCCCGAGCACCTCCAAGCCTCCCTAGAATATGAATGGCTAAATAAATAGTCAACTTTACAGATAAATCAGTTCTTACCAATCTTTCTTTGTTTTGTAAATCAAGTCTTCTACATACTGTTCTTTTGCTCTTCTCTTCCTCTGTTTGTTCAATAGGTATGCTCTGCATCAACTCTTTCTCTCATTCTGCTCTTCTTCAACTTGTTCTGTTATTCTGCTCTATGTTTCATCTCACACTGCACATATGCTCAATCTCCTCCAGCGCATCCTCTCCTTTTCTTTTCTTACAGTTTCATTCTTTTCTCATACAGAACGGCAAACCACATACAGTCTATCTCATTTTGTTTTATACACACACCCATGACGGTTCAACTTCCCATCCCCTTAGGAAAAGGAAGACACCTATCTGAGCAACTGAAATGCCAACTGATCGGCAATCATGAGTCAGTTTCGCTAACAGATTCGAAACTGAGGAGTTAACTGTGAGAGAGAACAGTAACCCTCCGATCAACACTTGATCTGACGATTCAGATCATTCCGCGATTTCGCATATCGCGAATTCGACCTTCCTGATGTTCAATGTTATTGTCACTTCCAAATCTTGATCCACGAAACTCCATGAAGAAGTCAGATCAATGGTATAGATCAATTCTTGATCTGACGATTGAAAATACGTTGTGATTTTGCATATCGTGATATCGACACTCTTGGCGTTCAGTGTTTTTGTCACATACAAATCCCAATCCACAAAATTTCGTAAATAAGTCGGATCAACGGTCCAGATCTGGTCTTGACTCTACGGTTGTGATTGAGTCGCAATTTCGCATATCACGATTTTGCATTTCTTGTTGCATTGTTTTCTTGTCCTCTTGATGTTTCGATTCATGAAACTCTGATAAGGAGTTGGATCAACGATTCAGATATGATCTTGCTTCAACGACTACGATTAAGTCGCAATTTCGCATATCATGAAATCGACATTCTTGTTGCATTATTTCTTTGACATCTCCAACACGCGATCCTCGAAACCCCGACATGGAATGGAATCAACGGTCCATATTCATCCTTAATCTGACGGCTCATATTACATCGTGATTTCGCATATCGCGATATCGGGATTCCTGATGTCAATAATCTTTGACATATCCAACTCTCGATCCCCGAAACTCCAACAAGGACTGAAATCAATGGTCCAGATCAAACCTTTGATCTGACGACTTAGCTTACATCGCGATTTTGAGAAGTTAAGGAACCATGTTCCTTTGACTCTCCAGTCAGCAAACTTACGATCATTCCCCACGTGTCCTTCCTGATGATGGATGGTCCACCTTCTTTAGGGATTTTGTGAGCCCCTTTTCTCCTTGTTATACTTTAAAAGGCATGCAGGTTCTCCTTGATCCAATGATGGTCGGATCCCATGCTTGGATTGAACCCCTGAGATCTATCCTCCTCTTCAGTGCGCTCTTCTTGACTAAATTTAGATCTGACGACCCTCATTCTATTGGGAATTTTGGATGGGATCCAACGATCAGTAGTTCTTCTCAAACTTTACGAGTCTTCGATCACTCGATCACTGTTGCATTGCCTTTGATCATTTGACCTTCCTGAATTTATCTTTTGTTTGCCTGTCGATTACAAACTTCATGTACTTGAAATCTTCACTGTTGTACTTTCCATCAGTACTTGTCATCTTCACTGTTGTACTTGCCATCAATGACAAGCATTTGTTGTCTGTTAAATATTTGGCATTCGCTGTCTGTTAAATATTTGCCAACAATTCCCCCCTTTGGCATTGATGGCAACACACGCACCCATGCATTGCATTCATATCTCCTCTCCGCATTGATGGAAACACATGCACCCAAGCATTGCATTTGGATCTCCTCTCCTGAACTCTTTTCTCCCCCTTTGACATCAATGTCAAAGAAGAAACATTCTTTCTCTGATCTATTGTAGAACATACTCCCCCTGTCGACTATAAGCATCCTAAAAATACACTAGATATTCAATAAGTACTCCCCCTGACCAGGTGAACAAATTAGACACAAGATATTATAACCCCCAACTTTTGACGAAGATATACAAAAGGGGTCGTTGTTAATGGTTTAGTAAAGATATTAGCAATCTGTTCTGTAGAAGGTATATAATTCAGTTGAACAATCCTGTTTGTAACTTGTTCTCTGAGAAAATGGCACTTAATTGGAATATGCTTAGTCTTGGAATGAAGAACAGGATTCTTGGAGACACTAATGGAACTGGTGTTATCATAATGAATTGGAATGGGCTCAGTGTAATTTACCTTCAGATCTGTAAGAGTTTGTATCATCCATAAAATTTGTGTGCAGCAAGTAGCAGCAGCAATGTATTCTTCCTCTGTAGTGGATAAAGAAATGGATCCTTGATTTTTACTAAGCCATGCCACTAATGAGTCACCCATAAAAAATGCTCCTCCACTGGTGCTTTTTCTCTCATCAACACAGTTTTCCCAATCTGCATCTGAATAGGCAGTTAACTGGAAATTCTTATTTCTACGATACCATAGTCCATAAGTCATTGTTCCTTTCAAGTATTTAAATATCCTTTTGACGGCTACCAAATGACTTTGTTTAGGAGCAGACTGAAAATGACCTACCATTCCAACATCTTGCATTATATCAGGACGAGATGTTGTGATGTACAGAAGACTGCCTATCATGGAGCGATATGTCCTTTGATCAACATCAGGTGAGATATCTTCTGTACTCAGCTTGCAACCAACCACCATAGGTGTGATAACTGTAGAGGAATCTTCCATCTGAAATTTCTTCAACATTTCTTTCAAATATTTTTCTTGAGAAATAAAAATTCCTTCAGAGCTTTGTTTTACTTGTAGGCCAAGAAAGTATGACAATTCTCCTATCATGGTCATTTCAAATTCTGTTTGCATAGAATTAGCAAACCACTGGACAGATGATTCATTAGTACAACCAAAAATAATATCATCTACATAAACCAAAACAACTAGTAAATTATCACCTTCAGACTTAATGTAAAGGTTACTGTCAACAGTACCTTTCTTGAACCCTTTTTCTTGTAGAAATTTGTCCAGTCTATAATACCAAGCTCGTGGTGCTTGTTTTAATCCATATAAGGCCTTCTTCAGCTTACAAACATAATTAGGATTATCTGTCAAAGAGAATCCTTCAGGTTGCTCCATATATACTTCTTCCTCCAGATCTCCATTAAGAAATGCTGACTTAACATCCATATGATAAAATTTGAAGTTCTTATGACATGAATAAGCAAGAAATATCCTGATATCTTCCAATCTTGCCACTGGTGCAAAAGTTTCATCATAGTCCTGACCTTCCACTTGTGCATATCCCTTACACACCAATCTGGCTTTATTTCTAACAACTTGTCCTTTTTCATTCATTTTATTCTTGAACACCCATTTGGAACCTATTACATTCTTATCTTCAGGTCTAGGAACAAGCTCCCAAGTATTTTTCGTCTCAATCTGATCAAGCTCTTCATTCATTGCTCTAATCCAATTATCTTCCTGGCTAGCTTCCTCAAAAATTTTAGGTTCAGTCATAGATAAAAAGGCAACATGAGATTGTTCTGAGTCTTTAATCAATTTCCTTCTTGTCTGA
>ML793662.1:240792-298521 GCA_009831015.1 Picea engelmannii | reverse complement strand
AATTGTCTTAGTAATTCCAACAATTGGTATCATAGTGGGTTCCTTTTATTTAAAGGTATATTAGTAAACTTAAACATGACAAGACATGAAGGAAATTTAACCAATAATCCTCCTATGTTTGATGGAACAAATGTTTCCTTCTAGAAGGTTAGAATGAGAACATATATCATGGCCTTAGGTGTTGATGTTTGGGATGTTGTAGAGACTGGATATACAAAACCTGTTGTGTTAGCTTCCAAAGATGATAAGTTAGAATTCAGATTCAATGCAAAGTCAATGAATGCTATATTGAGTGGGCTTCTTGAAGATAAATTTATAAAGGTCACGCAACTTGAATCTTCCAAAGAAATGTGGGATAAATTTATTAGCAATTATGAAGGAGATGAGAAAGTAAAAGATGCCAAACTTCAGACACATAGATTGAAATTTGAACAACTAAAGATGAATAAGGATGAAATAGTTAGTAAATATTTTTTAAGAGTTGAGGAGATTGTGAATGCCATGAAGGGTCTTGGTGAGAAGATTGAAGACACATTTTTAGTTCAGAAGATTTTAAGATCTATGCCTGATAGATTTAATCCAAAAGTTTATGCAATAGAAGAACTGAATGATCTTAAAACTCTGTATATTAATCAACTCCTATGAACTCTAATTGCTTATGATATGAGGATTAGAAAATATAAATCCACCACTAGAGAAGCATCTTTTAAAGCAAACAAGAATACTGATTCAGAATAAGATGATATTGAGGCAAAATTTGTGAGAAGGTTAAAGAAAGGATAAAACAAATATGAAGGAAAGATGCCCTTAAATTGTTTTAACTATGGAAAGATAGGTCACTTTGCATGTAAGTGTCCACACAAGAAGAAGGACCAGAACTCTAAAGGTGAATATAAGTACAAATCCAAGAGATTTGGTAAAAATAAAAGTTTATGTGTAAACAATGATGACTCTTCAGAAGACACAGATAATGACTCTTCCTATGAAGATAAGGTTAATGACTTTATGCTTATGGACAAAGAGAATTATGATAATAAAAGAACAAGAAGTGATGTTAATGATGAATAAGATGTGGTTGATATGGAAGGTGAACTAATCAGTGCTTTAGAAGAGATTGACAGACTCAGAATTAAGAAGAGAAAACAAAAATAGTTTTTGATGCGGTTTGAAAAGAATGGAAAAAAACCTGATGAAGACTTTTCCCTGCTAAAAGTGGAGTTCGATGAGGCAAAAAAAATAGAGGACACTCTGAAACAACAATTATCAGAGAAGAAGGCAAGATGTGAAGCCTTGGAAGAAGAGGTAGTAAAAACTAGAAAAGAGATAGAGAAGTTTAAAGCATTGTATCTCCAAAATATTCCAAGAATTAAAGCCTCAGCAGAACTAAATGACATTCTGAGAAAGCAAAGATCTTCTCTGTTGAAGACTGGTTTAGGCTATGTAAGTGGTTCAAGCAACAAATAGACAGAAAGAAAAGAGCTAGTAAATATGATCAAGTTCCAAGTCAGCAGACAATGAGACCACGTGAGTACTATGCCACCAAAATATAATAAAGATAAGATGATCCTGATAAAAAACAAAGATATCAAAAGATGGAGCAAAAAATTCCAAGAAGAATGCCATCCTTCAGGTACCAAAATTTCTTCCATGGTTACTATTTTTACTGCTCTAATTTTGGTCATAAGATTGCAAATTGCCAAATTAAGTTTAGAGACATGCAACTGAGGAGATCAAGAAATAAACAATCTTTGCAACATAGAACTAAACAACCAATGAGTAGACAAAGTTTCACCAATCACTTTGACCTATTGAACAATGATATATGATGCTATAAATGTCATAACTTCGGCCACAAAGCTACAAACTGCCATCTGAAGAATTACAAAGAAGATCCAAGGATAAAATCCTTAGCTAGAAATGTTAGCACATGGAAAAAGAAAGATAGTGAAAAATGTGGTCTAGTAATTTCAGCTCAAAGACAAAATAACCCTTGGTATATTGACAGTGGATATTCCAAACACATGACTGGAGACAAAAGTAAGTTTATGTCTCTAAGTGAAAGAAAATAAGGAAATGTAACCTTTGGAAATGATGCACTAGGAAAAATCAAAGGTAAAGGAATGGTAAGTCTAAGTAATGGCAAAGGGAAAGCTCAAGATGTGTTTTTTGTAGATGGTCTGAAACATACTCTTCTTAGTGTCAATAAAGTTTGTGACAGGGGATGTAAAGTTGTTTTCACTTCTAAAGATTGTAAAATACAATCTTTGAATTCAAGACAGTTGATTGCAAAAGGCATAAGAACATAAAACAATGTCCATGTTTTGAAAGAAGAAAAAGAAGAATGTCACTTAAGCAATTATGATGAAAGTTGGTTATGGCATAAGAGACTTGGACACCTAAATTTTGATCATCTAATCAATCTTAGAAACAATGGGATAGTAAAAGATCTTCCAAAAATATCAAATCCATATGATTCTGTATGCAAGCCTTGTCAAATAGGAAATCTCACTCGGACACAGTTTAAATCTAAGAACTTTGCATCAACATAGAAACCTCTTCAGTTAGTACATATGGATTTATGTGGACCATCAAGGAAGGAAGGTACAGGAAAAGAAAATTACTTCATGTTGATTATTGATGATTATTCTAGACTTACATGGGTTGCCTTTCTGAAAGAAAAATTTGAAGCATTTGAAAAATTCAAAGTGTTTAAGGCTCTGACTAAGAATCAAATAGGGAAAATATTGAAGGCAGTAAGGTTTGATAGAGGAGGATATTTTAGTTCAAGGGACTTGAAAGATTTTTGTGATAAACATGGGATGAAAAGAGAGTATACTATTCCAAGGACTCCACAACAAAATGGAGTAGTTGAGAGACAAAATAGATCAGTTCAACAAATGGCAAGATCAATGATGAATGAAAGGAATATTGCACAAACATATTGGTTAGAAGCAATTCATACAACTATACATATTCTTAACAAATCTCATCTCAAGCCAAAAAGTGACAAGACTCCTTATGAACTATGGTTTGGAATACCTGCTTCAATCAAGCATTTTAAAGTCTTTGGGAGTAAGTGTTATATCAAGAACAATGATGGAAATCTTGGAAAATATGTTGACAGGGATGATGAAGGTATCATCTTAGGGTATGCTACAAACAGTAAAGGATACAAATGTTATACTAAGAGTCTACATAAATTGGTTGATTGTATTGACATAAAAGTTGATGAATAAATCCTGGTATGAGATGTAAGCAGTGTTGATTCAACAACAAAGGATATAGTTGAAGTTGAAGATGAAAATGTCCAAGAATCATAAAGAGAAGAATATGAGTCATATGAAGATACAAATACTCAAGAAGACTCAAATCAGCAAACAACATCAAGTCTTCCCTCCAGAATTACTCAAAAGAATCATCCTCCAAGTCAGATAATTGGTGAGAAAGAAAAAGGTGTACAAACTAGGAGAAGGATAATCAAATACACTGAGAAATCACATATATCCTTCATATCCATGGTGGAATATAAGAAATTTAATGAAGCTAGTAAAGATGTAAATTGGTTAAAATCAATGAATGAGAAACTGGATCAAATTGAAAAGAACAATACTTGGGAGCTTGTTCCTAGACTTGCAGATAAGAATGTAATTGGCACCAAATGGGTGTTTAAGAATAAAATGAATGAACAAGGACAAATTGTTAGGAATAAAGCCAGATTGGTCTATAAGGGGTATGCACAAGTTGAAGGACAAGATTTTGATGAAACCTTTGCACCAGTGGAAAGATTGGAAGCCATCATAATATTTCTTGCCTATGCATGTCATAAGAACTTTAAAGTATATCAGATGGATGTTAAGTCAACATTTCTTAATGGAGATCTAGAATAAGATGTATATGTGGAGAAACCTGAAGGATTTTCACTGAGAGATAATCCTGACTATGTCTGTAAGTTGAAAAAGGCATTATATGGACTGAAACAGGCACCACGAGCCTGGTATTATAGACTGGACAAATTTCTACAGGACAAAGGGTTCAAGAAAGGTATTATTGATAGTAATCTATACATTAAGTCTGAAGGTGATGATTTACTAGTTGTTTTGGTTTATGTAGATGACATTATTTTTGGATGTACCAATGACACTTCAGTTCAGTGGTTTTCTAATTCTATTCAAACTGAGTTTGAGATGTCCCTGATAGGAGAACTGCCATATTTTCTTGGTTTACAAATCAATTAGAGTTCTGCAGGGCTATCTATCTCTCAAGAAAAGTATTTGAAAGAGATGTTGAAGAAGTTTCAGATGGAATATTCCTCTCCTATTAGTACACCTATGGTGGTTGGTTGCAATCTTAGTAAAGATGATATTTCACCTGATGTTGATCAAAGAACATATCAATCAATGATAGTCAGTCTTATGTATATGACAACACCCCATCCTGAGATAATGCAAGCTGTTGGAATGGTAGGTTGTTATCAGTCTGCTCCTAAACAAAGTCATTTATCAGTTGTCAAAAGGATATTCAAATATTTGAAGGGCACAATGATTTATGGTCTCTGGCCGTATCCTAGAAATCAAAGTTTTCAATTAACTACATATTCAGATGTTGATTGGGAAAACTGTTTGGATGAGAGAAAGAGCACCAGTGGATGTGAATTCTTCTTAGGTGATTCATTAGTAGCATGGATTAGTAAGAAGAAGGGATCTATTTCATTATCAAATAAAAAGGCAGAGTACATTGCTTCTACTACTTGTTGCACTCAGATCTTATGGATGATACAAATGTTGAAAAGTCAACAAGAAACATGTGTCTAGTTTACTTTTCCCTTAAATAAATTGGACAATAAATATTAATATATTATTTCATTCATAACTAATTGAGTTGGATTTGTAACAGAACTATAATTTTAGTTAAGTGAGTTAAGATAAGTTGTACTAGTTGTAACTAAACTTGCACTAGTGAGAGTTCAGTAAATCGGTGAACTCACATGCAAATGAAGATTCACCACAGTTAACTACATGCATGTCAAATCCAGTGGAGACCCAGTTGAGATAACAGGTGAAAGGGAAAGTTTGGCTATCAGTTGTGATTTGATCACACATGCAGGGGATATGCTTATGAGCATGTGCAAACTAGGCAATTGTAATTATACTTGTGAGAATTATAATTGCAAGGATTTGTGCAGAGGAGGCAAGCTGTCTGGACACAGGAATTGACACATGTATTTGTTGATTTGTGTATGACAGTGTGAGATGATTGTATTGTACTGAGAGCTCTTGGATTAGGATTTTGTATGAGATTATTTCATGATTCATGATATACATAATATATGATAGTGGGGTTTTTAGCTTTACGCTTTCCCAAAAAACCTTTTGTGTTATGTGTTCTTGATATTTCACTTTGAGATTGTGGTTGTGATCATGGTTTAATTTTCTGCAAGAATAATAGTAGAAGCAATTATGTATTTAATAGTGTCATATAATTGTTAGATCAAGAGAATAGAAGAAAATACTTAATTTGTATTGAAATTTCTACATGGTATCAGAGCCACGGAGGCCACAGAGCCACGGAAGTGAGATGCGAAAATTGTTTTATTTTCGCAGGTCCCGTCTCTAGTAGGGTGTGAACTTTAGTACTGTAGACTACGCATATTTCTCAAAGACGAAATTATCGCACCCTACTCAAAGGAAGGGTGTGAACTTGCCTGAGCATTCTCACAGGTTGATCAAGGGAGAGGTGCGAACCTCCCTCACCCTACAATGCATTACAGTGCGAACCTTCCAGTCAATTTCGCAGGCTATACACAAGGAGGGTGTGAACTTCCCAGTAAAGTTCACAGACTATACACAAGGAGGGTGTGAATTCCCTCAGGATACTCTCAGGTGGGGTGCGAAACTCCCAGGGAAAGAGGGATTGCAGTAGTTGAGTTTGTGGTTGGATAACATTCGAATTTGCAAGATTTTCTTGGTGCGACAGTTGATTCAAGATTGAAATGTCTTTTAATGGCTTGAGGTTGGAGTATGCACTCGAGGGAAACTATAACTACATTTCTTGGAAGGAAAAGATGGAGGCAGTACTCGAAGACAATGGCTTGAAGGATTACATTGACAAAGATGTTCCTAAGCCGGATGCGATAGACACTACAAATCTTGATGCATGGAAAAATAAAGTGGAAAAGGTGAGGAGATTCTGTTGGAGGGAGTACAAGACCACATTGTCTCAAGTCTCCATGGGAAAACCACACCACATGCAATGTGGAAGGTTTTGACGAATCTGTTCCAAAACAGCAGTGACCATAGGAAATTGGTGCTCAAAGATAAACTCAGGAAGATCAAGATGGAGAAGGGTGAAACCATTCCAAAATATCTCATGAAGTTTGTCCAATGTCGGGATGAGCTTGGAAGTGTGGGAATAACAATTGTTGCTGATGATTTGGTGTGCTTGGTGCTCCTAGGAATTCCTAAGAGTTGGCACAATTATCAAGACTATATCAATGGAAGGGAAAAATTGCTAGATTGGGAACGACTATGGTTGGATCTATTGCAAGAGGAGTTTAGGTGGAACACCAGAGATGGATATTCATCAAAGCGTGATGATGAAGAGGATTGTTCTTTGGCTGCCAAGGCAATGAAAGGGAAAGGGAAGAAATTACATCCAAAATCCGAGTCTAAAGTTAAGAAGTTGGATTTGTCCAAAGTGAAGTGTTTTCACTGTCATGAACATGGGCATCTCGCTACTAACTGTCCACAAAAGAGGAAGAAAAAGACAGTTGCTAGAGTTGCAACTGGTGAAGCTCTTGTCTCACAATTTGAACTTGACTTCACTTTGATCGCATGCATGGCTTCAATTGCATCGGGATTGGTGTGGTATTTGGATAGTGGCGCTTCCTTCCACATGATGGGAGATAAAGAGTCATTCATTGACTTGGAGGATAAATATTTCAGAATGAATATAGAGATGGGCGATGATGGACGATAGAGTGCAACTGGTATCGGTACCATTACCTTTCAGAGGGACTCAGGTAAACCATTTCAATTGAAAAATGTTATGCATGTTCCAGGTATGAAGAAAAACTTGGTCTCAGTCGCAATGTTGGAGGACAAAGGCTATGATGTTGGCTTTAGTAGTGGAAAAGCCTACCTGTGACATAAAGCAATGGGTCAAGTCAAGAAGATAGGGATTCAAGTTAATAATCTCTACATACTGGAGGTATATGGTTGCAGTGCCATGATAGGCAAGGCAAAAAAAGTGGTGAGCCAGGATGAAGGTGAATTATGGCACAGGAGATTGGGCCATCTTCATCATGGAGCCTTGAAAATCATGTAGAAAATATCTACTAGACTTCCAAGGGGAACACTTGCTCAGTTAGATCAGTGCAAGGGGTGCACCCTGGGGAAGTATGTAAAGTCCACCTTTCATGAAAAGGAGAACCATGCTTCGGTAATCCTGGAGAGAATTCAAACAAACGTGTGTGGACCATTCATGGTTTCTTCAACAACAAAACATAGGTATTATGTTATTTTTGTTGATGAATTTTCTCGTAAATGCTGGATATTCTTCATGCAGAAGAAGGATCAAACATTCTCAAAATTATGTGAGTTTAAAGCATTGGTGGAGAAAGAGTCAGGGAAGAAAGTGAAGGCTCTAAGGAGAAATAATGGTGGAGAATACATATCTAACGAATTCAAATAATTCTGCAGCAGAGAAGGAATTCGAAGAGAAATCATAGTGCCTCATAACCCAAAGCAAAATGGGGTTGCAGAGAGAAAGAACAGAACGATCGTGGGTGCAGCACGAGCAATGTTGCATGATCAGGGCCTACCAATGCATTTTTGGGTAGAAGCATGCAATACTATGGTTTATGTGCAGAACCGTTGTCCTCATAGAGTACTTTGCATGAGTACACCTGAAGAAGCTTTTATTGGTAAGAAACCTGATGTTTCTCATTTTAAAATTTTTGTCTCATCTGTTTATGTGCATGTGACCAAGGATTCCAAGAAGAATATGGAACCAACTACTGAGGTTGGGATATTTGTGGGGTACACAAAAACACCCCATAATTATCATGTGTATTTTTTGAACAGTAAGATGACTATTATGCGATGGGATACAAAATTCGATTAGGGGAAAGCCATGCGGTTGTCACTTGAGAGGGAGCTAGACTTGCATGCAGAATAGGAACTGTTGGTTCCCAATGATGAGTCTCAAGATGTGGATCAGCCACATGAGGAGGTTCATGGAGTGGAGGAAATCACTCAAGTAGAGCCATCCATCAGAAATGGAAAAAAGAGCACCACAGAAGCTGACAGATTGAAACTAGATGCTGCACAAAATGTAGGAGCCCCTACTTCACAGCGCAGACAGATACAGTCTCCTGATCGATTTGTTGGATACATGGCTCTCATGAGAAAATGTATTGTGACTGAAGCATCTTCCTTTCAGGAAGCTGTGTAGGACCCCACTTGGGTTGATGCTATGGTAGAGGAATATTACTCCATTGTCAAAAATAGTGCATGGGAAATTGTCCCAAGACCGATCGACAAATCAGTGGTAGGTTTGAGATGGATCTACAAGGTAAAGCAAGTTGTTGATGGGAGTGTTGAGAAATACAAGGCTAGGTTTGTGGCCCAGGGCTTCTCACAGATCAAGGGGATAGATTATGATGAGACCTTTGCACTTGTCGCAAGGTACTCTTCCATAAGATCCATCCTTGCACTCTCAGCACAGATGGGCTAGAGCATTCATCAGATGGATGTAAAAACTATGTTCCTCAATGGGATCATTGAGGAAGAAGTGTACATTGAATAGCCAAAAGGTTTTGAGACCTTTTACATAAAGTCGCATGTGTGCAGACTCAAGAGAGCATTGTATGGGCTGAAGCAAGAACCCCGTGCTTGGTACACTCGGATAGACAACTATTTCACTAGATTGGGCTTCACCAAAAGTGAAGCAGATGCAAACCTATACCAAATTGTGGTGGAGGGTAAGATTTTAATCATTGTGCTTTATGTTGATGATTTAATACTGACTGGTGATGAACAACTGATACACTCATGCAAGGAGGACCTTGCAAAGAAGTTCGAGATGAAGGATTTGGGCCTTCTTCATTATTTCCTTGGTTTGGAAATATGGCAGCGAGATGGTGAACTTTTTGTGTCTCAATGAAAGTATGCAAGAGAGATACTGGGTAAGTTTCACATGGAGGGTTACAAACCCATGGATACTCCTCTTCTAGGAAACTGGAGGAAAGAGGATGCTACTGTCTATCAATAGTTAGTAGGTTCGCTAATGTATTTAGTGAACACGAGACCAGACATTTTCTACGTGGTTAACCAACTAAGTCAAGCAATGGTTAAGCCTACCAAACTCTTTTGGAAGGCGGGTAAGCATGTCCTGAGATATCTAAAGGGAACATCTAAGTATGGATTATGGTACAGACAGACGAATGAGGTGAAGTTCCATGGTTCATGGATGCAAATTGGGCGGGCAGCCCAACGGACAAAAAGAGTACATCAGGGGGGATCTTTAGTATCAGATCTATAGTGGTTTCTTGGTACAACAGAAAACAAAGATCTGTGGCACTTAGTTGAGTGGAAGCGGAATATATGGAAGCAAGTCAAGCTGCATGTGAGGCTATTTGGATGAGAAATATCTTGGTTGGTTTGTTTGGTTCTCATTTAGATCTGACAGTCATTTATTTT
Source organism: Picea engelmannii (assembly GCA_009831015.1). Taxonomy (NCBI): domain Eukaryota; kingdom Viridiplantae; phylum Streptophyta; class Pinopsida; order Pinales; family Pinaceae; genus Picea; species Picea engelmannii. Next base: position 288,823 of record ML793662.1, on the reverse strand, counting down.
GATAATCAGAGTTGCATTAAACTCTCGATTAATCCTGTGTTTCATGATAGATCTAAGCATATAGATATCCGGTATCATCATCTCAGAGATTGTGTGTAGCGAAAGATTATGCTGCTTCAATACATTCCTATGGAAGATCAGGATGCAGACATTCTGATGAAGGCACTCACCAGGAGAAAATTCGAATATCATAAAGACAGGATTGGGGTGAAGGATAATCTCTTTCTTGTTGAGAGGGAGTGTTGAAAATTCAACAAGAAACATGTGTCTAATTTACTTTTGCCTTAAATAAATTGGACAATAAATATTAATCTATTATTTCATTCATAACTAAGTGAGTTGGATTTGTAACAGAACTATAAGTGTAGTTAAGTGAGTTAAGATCAGTTGTACTAGTTGTAACTAAACTTGCACTAGTGAGAGTTCAGTAAATCAGTGAACTCACATGCAACTGAAGATTCACCATGGTTAACTACATGCATGTCAGATCCAGTGGAGACCTAGTTGAGATAATAGGTGAAAGGGACAGTTTGGCTATCAGTTGAGATTTGATCACACATGCAGTGGATATTCTTATGAGCATGTGCAAATTAGGCAATTGTAAGTCCAGTTGTGAGAATTCTAATTGCAAGGATTTGTGCATAGGAGGCAAGTTGTCTGGACACAGGAATTGGTACTTGTATTTGTTGATTTGTGTATGACAGTGTGAGACAATTGTATTGTACTAAGAGCTCTTGGATTAGATTTTTGTATGAGATTGTTTCATGAATCATGATATACATAATATTTGATAGTGGGGTTTTTAACTTTACGCTTTCCCGGAAAAACTTCTGTGTTATGTGTTTTTGATATTTCACTTTGAGATTGTGGTTGTGATCGTGGTTTAATTTTCCGCAAGAATAATAGTTGAAGCAATTCTGTATTTAACAGTGGTGTATAATTGTTAGATCAGGAGAATTGCAAGAAATACTTAATTTGTATTGAAATTTCTACAACAAACTCTTGCAGATTTGAAGGTAACTTATACCGATCCCATTCCACTTCATTGGGATAACAATAGTTCCATTAGTGTCACGAAGAATCTTGTTCTCCATTCAAAGACTAATAATATACCAATAAAGTATCATTTTCTCAAAGAGCAGGTTACAAACAAAGTTGTTCGGCTAAATTATATTCCTTCCACATAATAAATAGTTGATATCTTCACTAAACTGCTTGCAAAATATCAGTTTGAGTATCTGCGCCAAAAGTTGGGCGTGACCCTGTTATCAAGTTGAAACAATCAATATGATCAGGGGGAGAGTTCTCATTGTATCTCTGTTCAAGGGGAGAACAGAGTCACTCTCAGTTTTCTTTGACATTGATGTCAAAGGGGGAGAAAAGGTGTGGTCTGGATGCTACAGTTGGAGGTCTAAGAAGAATAGTGCAACCTTTCATGGTTGTCATCAATACCAAAGGGGGATATTGTTGGCATGTTTTACAGGAAGAGTGTTCTTTTCATTGATCGAAAGAACAACAACAATGAAGACGAGCAAGATTAGAAGAGATAGTGCTTTCAAGAAGTGCGAACGAGGTCCAAGAGATAGACTCGCAAGAGGAGAAAAGGTCAATACCTTTGAACACTTAGAAAACCTTAAAAGTCATAGAGATAAGAAGCTCAAGAGAGAGGGTGACAGTGATCATTGGATCACATCATAGAGGAACAAAAACCGTCTGATTGAAACAAGGTGCACAAGACTTAATGCTTTGCACACACAGGAGAGAGGACTTACCAAAGTTCTGAAGTCCCGAAGTAGTTTGGGACCATCCATCATCAAGGAGGTCAGGTGGCATAATATCCACAACTCTGAAAGTTCATGGATCAAAAGGAGGTGAAATAGTTGCAGTAATTTGAGACCGTTCATCACCAGGAGCAGAATCTGGTTCATTGATCATCAGGAGATACATGTCAGCAGACCGTGAGTTTAGGAGGGAGCAAATTTTGAGATTTGAAATCCCTCAAGTCCGAAGAGCCGGAGAGCTAGAGTAAATTTCAACTATCATATCCACACAGATATGTGGAAACAGATCATGAGCTCTAGAGAAATATCACTTCAAGAATTTCCAGTTGAGAATTGAAATTCTTGAAGCCCGAAGAGCCTGAGAGCCGAAGTAAATTTCAACCGTCAGATCCAGAGGGATACATGGCGACAGATTGTGAACTATGGAGAAATCAATTAGAGAGTTTTTAGTTGATATCTGAAACTCCCGAATCCCAAAGAGTTGGAGAGCCAAAGTAAAACTTGATCGTCCAATCATTCGAAATAGATCTCATTTGTTAGATCATCTGGATTAAATCTCAAGCATCATATCATTCAAAGTGTTTCTGGGTCATCTGATACAGAAGAGACATGGAATAAATTTGTGGATTTTAAGTAAAGGCTCGAAGTAAGCCTCAACTGTCTAATTCAAGGGGACACACGTCATTAGATCGTGGACTCTGGGTGAAACACTCCAGGAGCAAGCGAGTGTAGAGGAGTTGAATATCTCAAAGGCTGAAGTCCCGAAGTGAATGAGGACCATTGATTTGAGGAGGAAACGTGGCAGGAATCTTTGGACTGTGACTAAAAACATTCTGGGAGAGAGTGAAGGTTGAGAATTGAAAATGCTGAAGCCCGGAGTAGCGAAGCAGATCTCAATCGTTGATCGAGAAAGGGGACACAAGACTGTTGATCTAGTTGAGAGGTAAAATGCCCAAAGTAGAGGTAGAGCCATCAATTGAGAAGGACATGTGTCCATGGATCATTGAATCTATAATATTTTCGTATGGAGGAAAGCAGGGTTTGAGAGTTGAAACTCTTGAAGCCCGGATCACAGAATAAATCACAGTCATTGATTTAGGAAGGTTAGATATGATCCACAGAACTTTAAAGGACAAATTTGAACCGTCAGTTTAGGAGCACCATCAAGATCATGAGATCGACGGTCCTATCGCATTGCAAGGTCAGAACATGCTTGTGTATTAATTTTTTGTGAGCGGGCCGCAATCAAAACCACAGTATCACCAAAGGCATATGTGGAGTTATGTAGTGAATTGCGGGGAGAAAAGAGGATTTCCCTCAAACCACCTTTGGTCACGCCCACAATCATGTGGTCACATGAGAGAATCTCCCAAGGTCTAATTAGTGGAAGATTGAAGAAGGAGCTAGTGCTTCTAGGCTCCACATTGAAGGTTACGCATTGAAAAGTCAAAAAACATCTACGTGTATAATCCAACGATGTTGATCAAACAAAATCTGATTGAAGGTTTTTGTTTCACTTTGTGATTTCTTGATCAGTTATGATTCATTTACACTAATTGAATCATTTCTCCTGAGCAGTTGAATCATTTTTCCTCAGTGTTGGAATCATGATGCCTGATCATTTTTTAGATTCCCGACTTGAGAGTTGGAGATGCAGAGTGTAACAGATAATGAGAGCAGGAATAAAAGAAAAATGTCATGATAGAGAGAGGTTGATGTTTCTCAGTAAAATAAGTTGAACTGTATGTGATCAAAAAGATAGTAGAAACATAGCCGAAAATATGCAGAGATGAAGAACATAAGCTGGACAGAACAAAAATGGTGAAAACAAAAGACTGTCCGAGAACCTAAGAACATGAGAAGAATAGAGGAAGAAAAGATGGAGACAGATAGCAAGTGGAGCCAAGCATGAACAAACAGAAGTAGAACATAATTGCAGAACATAAAAGAAGTGGTAAGCATTGAAATGTCTGTATTTTTGTAAGGTCTTATTCAAGTAAATATTTATAATTAGGGTGGTAGGGTGGTGCTAGGGAGGACTGTTGTCCTCAGATTTTCAAGTGGGTGCTTGAACACAAGGAGTTGTAACTTCCATCTGGTTGCATCCAAAAAAACCACAGTGGTAGGTTGGTGCAAGGGAGAACCATTGTTCTCTGTTATATAGGTTGGTGCATGTGTAACTGGAAGTTGGTGCTTCCATCCAGTTGGTGCTGGAACACTTAGGGAGTTGGTTCTTGCTTCTAGTGGGTGCTAGAGAAATCAGAGAGTTGGTGCTCTTAGAAAGTTACATCTTGTTAAAGAAGGGGTTGTAGCCTCATTTTGAGTTGGTGATCAAAGAAAGATGATGTACAAAACTTAAAACACTGCCTATCATTCAAAGAAGAAGAGGTTTTCTCCCTTTATGGGTTTCTTTGTAAATATATGTCTTTGTGCATATCATATGTGTGATTGATGTTTGTTATTTCTTCTTCTCATGTCTTGCATAATCTTGATGATCGCTTGGAGAAGGTTAATAATATTTTAATAGGCATAAAATTGTTTAAGAATAGTAACAACTGATTCACCCCCCCTCCCCCCTTCTCAGTTGTCTTAGTAATTCCAAAACCTTGAATGTTCTTCTCCAGTTTTTTTGTTGCATCCTAATTTTCTTTATTCTAACTGTAAATCTAGTGATCCTGGTCAGTGGCTTAGGGAATTCTCTTCGGACTTCAACCACCTGATAAAAATCACCCACACCTGACATAAAAGTAAAAATGGTATTTACAATGATATGAGTGAGAGAGATATTCATTCTTGTGGAACATAATGCTTGAGCATTCTGCCATTGACAAGTCCTCTAGAAAGATCTTCTCCATCCATGTCTTTGATTAAAAATGAATTGCTTACTATGTAAGCCTAGATTACGAATGGGCCTTTCCATAAGTTGTCAAATTTTTCATGTGTTCCCTTGTCTTCATTACTTGAGTCCCATTTTAGTAATTTATCACCTAATTTGAAGTCATCATCCGTGGTTCTTCTGTCATAGATTTTCTTGATACTTTATTGAATCACCTGAGTTTGGCTATAAACCTCTTCTCTGGATTGTTGCAGCTGTATCATTTGATTGATTCTTCTTTGGATGTAATTTGGTTCTACATGTACTTCCTATAATATCTTCATGACAGGAACACCCAAAGAAGTGGGAAAGACAACATACATTCCATAGACCAATTGATATGGAGACATACCAATTGACCTCTTTGTATGTACCAACTTGTTGCGGCATGCTTTTTTGTTGTCTTGCAACATATTCTTGATAATTTTTACCAAAATATTATTTGAAGACTTTGCTAATCCATTTCCCTAAGGGTAATATGATGTAGAGTGTCCTAAGGTGATTTGATACTTGCTGCAAAATTCTATCATCTTTTTTTATCTGAATGATGCTGCGTTATCTGTGATAATTTTCCTGGGGCATCCAAATATAGAAAGTATGTTAGTTTCCAAAAAAATTATGATCACAACATCAGTGGCTTGCCTAGTGGGTACAACTTCAATCCACTTGGTGAAATAATCAATGGTTGTGAGGATCCAATTGTGTTGGCCTAATGAAGGTGGGTGAATCTCTCCAATAAAATCCAAACCCCATTGTTGAAATGGAGCTTCAACTAAAATTGTCTTCAAGGGTAAAGGAAATGTTTACTTTTTCCTTCAAAGATATGGCATTTGTGACATGAGGTCACTTTTTTGTGGAGATATGCAAACAAAGTTGGCCAGTAGAAACTAGTGCTAAGAATTTTATTGGCAGTGGTATTCCAATTCAAATTTCCACCACATTCTCCTTCATGGAACTCCTACAAATATTTTTCAGCTTCATCTTTCAACAAACAATTTAGTAGAATGCCTCCAACATCTTTCCAATAAAGATTTCCATTCAGAATGCAATATTTCAAAGCTTCAAGTTTCAAAAATCTAGATTTAGTTTTCGTCAAACCAGGAGGAGCTTGTAGATGATGTAAAACATAAATAAGGTTTTCATACCAGGGAGAGTTTGAGAAAAACTCTTTGACTTGTCGAGTCTCCTGCTCTTCTTGTTCATCAATTGTAGCTAGAAAATTAATATCCAAAGCATGAAAGTTTGACTCAACCATCAATTTGGATAATCCTTGACCCTTGATGAGCTTGGTTGGTTTGATATCAATATCATACTCAAGGATCACAACAATCCATTTACCTCTTCTGCCATTTGGGTTGTCCCGGGTCAGAATATATTTCACCACAGCATTAGGAACATAAGCAATAATATGTGAGCGGAAAATATATACTCTAAAATCTTTAATTGATTTCACCAAAGAAAAATCATTTTCTCCATTATGTTGTAATTCAATGCAGCATCTCTTAATGATTTACTGAATAATGTTATATGTTGTTCATGGCCTTCACTGTTCTTCTACAAAAGGACTGTTGCAATGGTATGTTCAGAGGCAAAAGAAAATAAAAGGAAATATTTGGTATTATCATGACTGATTAGTACATGGGCTTGTGTCAAGGCATGTTTTACTTGATCAAAGGACTTCTTTTCTTCTGTGTTCCATTTTATTTTTGTATCATTTTTTAAGCATGTTTGTTATGTTTCTTAGGAGTTCTTCAAAATTAGGGATAAATCTTCTCGAAAATTTTATTTTGCCTATGAAAGACTGCAATTCCTTTATGTTTCTTGGATGGTCTATCTTTTGGATGGATTCAATTCTACTAGGGTCTATATTGATTCCATATTTAGATATGATGTGCCCTAACATTTTACCCTCCTTTAAACCAAACAAGGTTTTCTTGGGATTTAGCGATATTCTGAACTTCCTGCACTTTTCAAAAACTCTTTTGAGGTGTTTCAAGTGTTCTTCATCTATTTTGAATAGACAGTTAGATCATCCAAGTATATGACAATGAATCTCCCAAGTTTATCCAAAAAAACAATGTCCATTTCTCTCTGAAATGTGGCACTAACATTCATTAAACAAAAGGGCATTTTTGCATACATGAAAGTGCCCCAAGGTGTAGTGAACATTGTTTTCTCTTGGTCATCAAGGTGGACTAAAACTTGGTTGTAGCCAGAAAAGCCATCTAATAAAGAGATCCTACTGGATCCAACTACCTTTTGTAAGATATGATCCATTTTTGGCAAAGGGTAGTTTTCTTTAAGGGAGACTTTATTGAGGTTTATGAAATCATTGCAGAGCCTGATTTCCCACTCTTTTTTCTTGTAGGAACTAGATTGGCAACCCATTTTGAGAACCTTAGTGGGACAATGATTTTAGCATCATACATTTTCTTAATTTCCTTTTCAATTAGGGGCATCAACTTATGGTTAATTCTCCTAAGTTTTTGTTTGAAAGGGATATGATCTTATTTTATAGGGATTTTTTGTTGTATAATATTGGTATCATAAGATTTCAAGTCTTCATAGCTCCATGCAAAAACATCTATAAATTCTTTGAACAATTCAATATATTTTTGTTTTTGGGCAGGAGGTAAAGATTTGGATAATTTAATCATTTTAGGTTCCTCATTTGTTCCTATATTACATTCCTCAACATCTTTCCCAGTATGTTCAATTTTTATTTTTTTTGCTACATCATTGAAATCAAAGAGTTCTTCCAATGGGACTAACCCTCTAGGCAGGATGTTATCTTTTAATTGCAAAAAATCTAAATTTTCTTCGTTTTCATTTATTTCTTCTAAATCTAGTTTATTTACACTTTAATTGTCACTATCTACATTAATGTTTGCACACTAAAATTCATTTTTGGACTGCAAGATATCATCAATTTGTTCATCATTACCAAACACTTTCTAGTACCTGATATTGCTTGGGACAGTAGGTCTTCATTTCACCTCCATTTTGTATTGGCGATTTGGATGGAAAGGTATTTTACAAGTGGTTGCTGAAGTAGCCAGTCCATCAACAAGTATTTTTTGGCCTCTAGGAATCACCTGCAAGTCATATTCAGTACAAAATTGTAAAAATCCAAAACAGTTTTCAACAATTTTAGGCCAAGCATTAATGCTTCGTACTCAACTATATTTTTGGTGCACTGGAAATTTAATTTATAAGAATGGATTTATGAATACTTTGATTTTGGATTATGCACCCACACCCCAGCTCTAGATCCTTCTTTACTGACATCACCATCGAAATCTAAACTCCAGAGAGGTTCTACTGGTTCATTAGTTTGTGTTGTCACTGTTTTATCTTCCTCAGTGTTTTATTTACTTTCCTGTAGGTTATATATATCATATTCCAATTGTGCAATTTGATTGTCCATGTCACCATCATTATATAAAATAAAAGAGTCTAGATCAGAATGAACAAAGTATAAAGGGTAGTTGTGTGGTTTCTCTTGACTACTAACCATGTACTTCATCAATGTATCTCTATACAATCTTCTCTGCTGGACAAATAAAGGAATGGTGGCACAAGACATGTCCATTGTAGGGTACCTATAATTTGGCACCCCATGATTGAGATAACAACATTCCATACTTTGGAGGAATATCAGCAATGACAATCTCCATCACCATGATTTTGGTTGAGATCTGTGCCAAGGTAATACACAAGTCTTTGATTAGACCTATGCATTTAACTTTTCTTGAATCAAAGGAGTATAAGTCCTTGTAAGGCCTGGTAATATCAAACCCTAATTTCTCCGTCACGTCCTTACGCATAAGTTTGTGAGAAGCACCGGAATCCAACATGGTTTTGTGTAATGTATTATCATGAATATTTAACTAATGTAAAAAGGAGGAACATAACCACCTTAAGATTTTCCCTCAACTTCAGGACCAAACAACATTTTTGGTTGATAATCAACAATGTTCATAGTGTATGTGCATACTCCTAGTTCTATGTTCAAGGCTTTGATCACTTGTGATCTGTAATCATTCTTGTTCATCAGTTTTGACAAAGGAATGGGTATTTTTAGTTTGGCCAATTCACTTTCTAGACTAAATATGGTAGGAGTTATGTTTTGATTGTGAAGGTATGATTTCTCAGCCACATTCTTCTATATATTAGGATTGGACTGACTGGTGGAGGCAAACTCAGTTTGAATTGTCCTTGTTATAGAGTCAGGTGTTCTTTTTGTAGGGGTCTCTGAGTTTTTCTTTTCGGGAAATTTCTTGGCAAGAGTATCTGAGGGTTTCTTAATTTCAGAAGATTTCTTAGTTTGGTTATCATTATAATTTTTACTTCTTAAGTTGTATTGTCTATGGACTTCCATTATTTGATTTTTGAAGGCTTGATGTTATGACTCTTCCTCATCTACTTTGGTCTGTGAAAGGAGAAAAAGGTCATGTTCTTCTTGAGTGAGAAATATGGAATCATTGTCATTAACTCCCATAAGATTTATGTGAATGTCATATAGTCCCTCATTTGTTTCTTCCCCCTCATCAGCATAGTTTTCCTGAAAGGGTGGCCTAATCTGCTAATCAGGGCCTCTCTGTTCTTATTGTTCTCTAGGCTCTATTTTCCTAATTTGGGGAGGATTTCTCCTAAAATTGGGATTTCAGATTTGAGGGGCAAGTTGGTTCTATCTAGGTGGGTTCTTGTTAATGATTTATAATATCTCCATAATTCTCTCGATAGTTCTAACCAAAGAATCTATTTTGGCATCTACAGTGGAAGTGGAAGGTTCTTCCTTGATTGCGACTCTCTTTTTTGTTATTTTCCTAGCTCTCCTAGCCAACATGTTTGCTTCAAAACTCACAACACATTTATGCATATCTTATAGATTTCCAGGGTTTCTTTCCCTCAGTTGGTAGGACATATCAACATCAAATCCATCAGGGAACTTGATCAAGGAAAATCCTTGAGGAGGTTTAATATTATCTGTAATTGCATTATAAATGTTATTAAAATGAGTGCAATAGTCATGTATAGTTTCCCCTTGGTTTCTTCTAATATTTTCATACTCAGATAATATTTGGAGTGGGTTTTTTCTTTACCTCCCATCTTCTGAGAAAATATTGGTGAATGTAGCAATATCAGCAATGCTAGCAGCATGTAATGCTTTGAACCATTTCGTAACATCATCGGTTAAACTTTGTGCAAAGAGTCTCATTTGGACATCTTCCTAATTAACTTCATGTAAATCAAATAAGTCATTCATTTTATCCATGTGTTTTTATGCATTAAGGGTTCCAGTGCCATCAAACTGAGGGATCCTAGTTTGATAGTCCTGGGGCATGTTATGTAAGGGATAAACTAACACCAAGGGAGCATATATTGCTTCCATTATTGGTGAAAGAGGTTGGATGGAAACCTGTATGATTGTTGAAGTGACAGAAGATGCGGAAGAGGTAGGGATGGGAGGTATAGAATGAGTTACTTGAGGATTAACAAAAGATGCAACAATAGAAAGGGAAGAAAGCTCAACAGACTGTTGAAAATGGGCTTTATACAAAGCTTGGTCTAGATTTGATGCTAGATATTGTAGTTTCTCAAACTCTTGAAGGATATGTTGATCAAAATCCATTCTAGGAGAGAGTCTTTCAGGGGTTCTAGGTTGGAGGATGGTTTGATCTAGTACTATTTCATCCACAAAGCTATCAGATTTGGTTCTTAAAAGGATATGCTCAAAAGGTATGTCAAACTCAATGTCTTGGATTGTGAAAAGCTTCTCTAGAAGAGAAGTGGCCCTAGGAAGAGGACTTCTACTCCCTTGACTTCCTGCTGTGTTTCTTTTTCTGATTATTTTTTCTGGATTATCTACTACTTTTACAGGTTCTGGATCAGGGTGAGATCTCGTGTGAATTCTTTTTGGATCCAAAACATAAAATTTAAGAAATATAATTGAATATTTACAAATTTTAACAACCTATGAACATTTATCTCTTGAAAGTTAGATCTTTGGTTGTTCATAAATAAAGTTTTATTATCTAGGGAAGACAATTCATAAAGTTGGAAAATTTGTTTAGTTCCCCAGTATGGTCGCTACTATGTTAGCACTCTGTAATTCCCATAGGTTTTCAAGGGTAGAAGAAATTGATAAAGGTAACTTACCAAAACCACTTTTGAAACTGGGATCTAGCCTTGCGAATTTCAGATAGGGATCTCTCTATATGATTTAGATTTGTTTAGGTTTTAGATATTAGGCTAGTTAAGATAGTCTGAGTTTGTTTGTTTGTTTATAAAAGTTGGTTGAATAAATGCATTAAACTTCCATTGGGCTATGGGGTCTATATTAAAGATCAGAATCAGATGCATCTTTTTATGAGGTTCCCTCACATGGAAAGACAATAAAACTATTGGATCTATTGAGATTAAATGAGATGGATAATACAGAAAAGGTGATAAAGTCAACCAAGCAAAGAAGAAGTTAAGAATTTCCTTACTTAATATCAGATGAATAACATATAGATCATTAAAAGACCATAGACAGAGTATGCAAGATAAATTATGTTCTATTGACTTCCTTTTAATGATTAGAATTTGAAAAACATAAGTGATTACAGAGAATAGAAAAACATTTAATAGAGAAAGAGAAATATCACCAACAATTCGACACAAGAATCCTGTAAATTGGCTTGTTTTATTACTAGTCGATCATTTTGAAAAGATTACACAAATAGATCCTTAGGTGCAAAAATCAACTCTCAATACTTCGAAGGAAGAAGTATTTATACAATATCTTACATCTGATCTTGTCATTAATGACAAGAATATTGTGGAGAGAAAATCTAACTAATGAGATCATAAATTACAAAATATTAGGAATGTTGCTAATCTATTCAAATCCTTGGTGTTGATTTTGGGGGAAGTAGTTGATGATTCATCACTTTGACTTGATTGTCTTCTCCACACTGAATCGGAACTCCACATCACCTTTACTCAAGTAAATAATACAAGTCTTCCCATCTCTTTTGACTAGGGATGGAAACCTTGAGTAACTTTCTGTATATTTCATCCATCTCAGTGTACTTGGAAAAAGTGGGCTTTGCAATAAAAATGTATTTTATCTCATGTTGGATGCTCAGGTCCAACTGTAATGTTTCTAAAAAATCCTTGCCAGTAATGCTTCCTTCTATACCTACAAATTTAGAACCATCCTTTTCCACTGTGTTGATCTTCTTCTTGTAATCTGATAGAGTGATGAGCTTGCCATTTATTATTAGCAGTCCAAGGAGTCCCTTCTTGTGTATCATTTCAACCTTGCTGAAAAATATATGCACTCCAATGTCCATCATCTAAGATTTCTTCTCTAGCTGCAACATCAATCCTTTCTTGGTCAAGACCTTCTTGACCTCAAGGATGGTCTTTGTCCTGTCTTCAATTTCCAATGCTTCTAACTCCTGCTTGGTCTTGGATTTTAGGAACCTGATGATCTTAGTGGCCTCTGTAGGTCTCTCCCCTAACTCTTCCCTTATCTTTTCAATTGCTTCTCTGGCCTTCTGTACCAGTTCATGTTCAAAAAAAAATTGTATGAATGGCCATATCACTGCCATGGAATTGTTGATGTCCATCTAGATGTTTTCCTTGGACTCAAATAATGTCTTAGCCATGAAAGTATCCTTCTGTAGCTTTTATAATTGTTGATTGAGTCTTTGTGTTTTATGCATTTTTGTGTCATAGTTGGACTGGAACATGGACTTCAGATCCTGGAGGCTTTTTACCTCTTCTTGAAACTTTATGATTTCTTCCCCTTGAAGGGACATGTCCTCCATTGACTTCGCCAGCTTCTCAGAAGCATATGGAACTTTCATTAGGATGGCCGATGGAATATTTGTTGTTACAACTATTGTTGTACTAACTCCTATCAGAGGGACTGCCTCCAATGGAATAAAAACCATCTGCACACTCTATTCTTTATCTTTAACCAGTTTTTCCAACTTAGGCTCCATCTCTTTTATTTTTGCATTCTTCTCCATGATCAGTTTTATCATCTCCTCTTTGTGGCATTTTCTTTCAGCCATTTCCTTTGCTTGTGAGTCCTAAGTGGTTGGAAGTTTCAATTTTTTTCTCAAGGAGGCTATGTCATCATATTTATTCTTCAATAACTCTTCAGCTTCCTTGACATTAGAAGGGTCATAACCAATCTTCATCACCAACTCCTTTAGGGATTTGATTTTATTATCTTTGGCCAAGGATGATATCTTCTCCAGATTCAATTTAGATTGGACGTTATTCAACGAGACTTGCAACTTCAAGGAATTCAATGAAGTGTTCATTAGAGTGGATAAAATCATCTCCCATGTTTTTCTATGCATGTCCATTTGGTCCAATGGATGAACCTCCTTCACATCAAACTCAAAGGATTTTTTCTTATAGTCAGAATTTGTCTTGGGGTGAGGGACTTGTTCTTGTAGGAATTCCATTTGCGTCCTTCCCTTCTCTATGTCAAATGAAAATAGTAATATATGCTGAGTTGTAGATTTCTTCTTCCAAAACTAGGCATATGTGCTACTATTTAGAATTTCATTCTTATGCTTGATCAATTTATATTTCTCAAAAATGCTTTATCATGTTGGATCATGAGAGGACTCAGCTGGCAGTGTAGTGTATTCTTTCTTTTTGGATGAGGATGTGGACACTATGTGTTGACTGCCTGAGAATGTTGAGGAATGTGGTCCCTCCATGACTATGGTGGACTGTGTTTCTCCTTCTCTAAGCATGTCTGGTGTGTGGCTAGTTTTAGCCCTCTTCCTGTAAACTTGAAAATATTCAGCTGACACCTTTGTGACTGAAGGTGAAACCTCTTTCCTGGATCTATTTTCTGTTTGCACTTGAGGAGTGCTGGTATGAGAGGCAGTGAAAAGGGGAGGGTCTTCTTCAGTTTCCAATAATGTATTTTCCTGCCAGTCTATATGATTCATAAACTTTTCTAGTTTGGTATTTTTCACATGATCATAAGGAGATTTCTTCTTCTTGAGCCTAATTTCTGATATAATACCAAACGGGTCATAATTCCATGTGAAGCTCAGACTGAAGTTCATATATTTCAAGAGGTTGTTAGCCTCATCTCCTGCAGCTCTGTTATTGCATATGAAAGGACCAATTTGGATCTTGATCCTGAGTTTTTGTTTCTTCTTAAATGGTACAAAATTAATGTCATCAGAGCTTATCATCTATCTGATATATTCCAATGCAAATATCCTGTCAAGGAGGTATTTTGGCATTTTATATGGTGGAAATTCACACCCATATACTATGATCTCAGTATGGTTCTGGTAAATATAACAGTCCCTTGTTTTGGCCAAGTCAGATAGATGAAATAATTCTCTGGAAATCCTCATTGATTCTTGGTTCCATTCTGGTGTCGATAATGCACACCACTAGATGATAAAAATGATCAATGTAGTCTCTAAAGTTGAACTTTAGATGTGATATTTAAATGCTAAAATATCTACATCTTTATCCTTGGTTTTTCTATACATTGTCAATGATTTTTGGAGGCTTGTTGATAAGAGAGAATGTATTACAGTCTTTAATTAAACCTCATGAGGATAAATCCCCCTACGTTTTTAAAGAGGTGGTACTCCTCTATTTTAAATAATATACAAGAATGTAAAAGATTCCTGAGAGAGGACTGAGATTATTCTTGAAACAACTATTCACATGTAAAGAATACCTAAGAGAGGGTCAGGTATCTCACAGAAAGTAAATATCCACACTATAATACAAGATTGTAAACCAAGAGAGTAAATAGTATCACAAAACGACATTTCCTTCATAGTATTCAACAAAGTAAGATACGTTATTCATCACATGGAAAGGAAAATATGGACCACATATGACAGATAACTTTAGATGATCATTCCATTAAGATCCAAAAAATATTTTGATAGACACACATTTGAAGTATCTTTCTTAGAGATTAAAGTCTGAGAAATCATTAATGTTATGTCCCGAATATTTCACTGGGAACCTAAAAAATAATAAATTTCTTTAGAAAAATAAATAATAATGTTGGAGAGTTCATGAAAAGTAAATTGCATTTTCCCTTTAAAGAGGACTGGGATTGGGCTCCTACGGACCATGAAATGAAAGATAGACTTGGAAGACAATGGACAAAGTCAGAGGTCATCCTTAGGTTTTCACAAATCCTGAAATGAGAAAGGTAGAATGACTACTAACTGAGAAACAAATCTAGTTGAGAGAAAAAAAAAGTGACTACTTGATTTACTATGATGGAAGATCTGACCCTTTGAATGCCATTTACATCTTCTTTTATAGTATCCTCTTTGTATTCTTGAAAAATATTTTTAGTTAGTGTTTTAAGTGTTATTTTGTAAATTTTAAATATGATATTCGTGCCACCATCTTGGACCCACCTTAGAATTTTATAAATTTCTTTATAAATGATTTTCCAAAAATAATTTGTTTCCAAGACCAAAAATAGTCTCAAATGTAATTTAATTTTTAGGGAATGATATTTGATATTTCATCCACTAAAACCACTTCTATTGTGGTATTCATATCTTTACCTTTCAAATGATCTCTTGTTTTCTCAAATTGGACATCCGAATAAAAAGTTATGAGTTCCAGAAGATGGAGACTCGACCATCATTGATCTGTCCTAGTGAAATCAAGGCGTTTGATTTGAAAATTCGAATTTATTTATCCCAAATGCATTGTGGGAGTGTTCTCATGACACAATTACTAATAAATTTCATATCCATATTATTTGTGAATGAATTAGATAGAGCCATATAATTCCACGTAGATTTTGCACATAGTATCTTTTGATTGACATATCATTACCCAGTCATCATGCCAAGTCATTGTCCAATCATCTGTGTGTCCAATAAATATCATCCAAGTGTCTCCAAGGGGTATATCCACTTTGCTACCATGTTTCCACATACAATAGGTCTTAACTACCATGTGTCATTGGGAGTTGTGTCCCAAATTAAAGAGAAGTAAACCTAGGACAACAAATATTATTTAAATGAAATAATATTAAAAATTAAAAGAAAGGTTTGCGGAGTTACAAAATCCATAGGTAGAGGAAGAGGAGGTATGTGAGGAGATATGGAAAAAGGAAAACGGAAATATGGAAATATGGAAAAAGGAAAATTGAAATATGGAAAAGTAAAATGGAAAATGAAAAAGGAAATGGAAAATGGAAAATGGAAAATGAAAATGAAAATATGAATATGAATATGAATATGAAAATGGAAATAAAAATGGAAATGGTTAAGTATGGAAATATTTAAATGTGGAAATGGTTAAACATGGAAAGTGAGGAAAATGACTAAGTAAAATAGAATGGGGAGTACGGTATGTAATGATAGGGTAGGGTAATAATACTTAGTAAAAATTTCAAAAATGGAGGGGAAACTTTGGTGAATAAAGCAGGAAAAATTGATGATATCTTGGGAATATGACCTTTGTTTTCAATTTCATAAAGTGTCGGATGAATTTGACACATAAGTATATTCAAAGAGAATCTGGAGATAAATAATTTCCTTCTTTTTAGTATCATTTAATTTCCTTCTCTTTTGTTTGAAAGAGAAACTATCACTGTTAGACTTTTATGATGAAGAACTAGAAAATTGAAGTTGATTGGAAACTTGTTGGGTCTTCACGATCAACAGTTGAATATTATTTGGAAATTTCAAAGTTCAAAAAAAAATGGTCTCTATTTGATGTGTCAAAACACATCAACATCTGGCCCCAATTGTGGGACAGTGACCCCATGTGGGTTTTTGAGGACCCAAACCAAGACTAGATACCTTATCCATTGGGCTATGGAGTCATCCCCAAACCATTATCTTGATCCAACAAATTCTTATTAGGAAAAATTTACTAAAAGACAAAATTATATACATGAGAAAATAAAAAGATACTTATCCTAAGCTACTTGGAGAGAAGGGATACTTTCAAGTGTAAGTATACTTCCAATGTAGCCATGCATATAACTAATTAATAAGTTTACTCCCATGTCTGATTGAGAGTGTTGTTTCATTGGCCATGTTCTGGAGATATGTTTTCATCATACAATGACCATGTTGCCATGGTAAGGTTGCAAAACATATTTTTTTCTTGAAAATTTGTGGGGAACTGTGGGGTTTCCTTTTGGTGTTCATCGACAATCTCATTGTCTTCACAAATAACATCTACCACCCATGGAACCTCTTGTTTCAAATTCCCTTCTTCTTTTGATTCTTAGAGTATCTCTTATTTTTTAAACTTTGCTTCATGGATGAGAAATCAACAACTTGAAAGTTTGATGTAAAGTGGTAATCATTAACATCATTTTTGTTCATCCAGTGTAGACATTCCCCCTTCATATTTATATAAACTAGATGTAGTATTTGAGAATCCATTGCAACATTTTCACTATGAGTAGTTTGAGTGAAATCTTCATGTACATCTAGTGGAGGTTCTTCAAATCCATCCTTAATCTCATTGTGATCATTACTCTCCAATTGAACATATGAGAGGTCAAAATTTCCCTCCCATGGAGCATGTGATAGATATTATTCTTCTTGAATTGAGACATTAGGGTTCTCATTTTTAGTTTCAGGAACAAAATATGTTGTAAAAAAAATTTCACATCTTTCATCAAAATTTTCTTCTGAATCCTTTCCTCCATTGTGTTGGAACAATATTCAGAAGTTTAAGAGAATAGCATTGATTTCATGAATATTTCTTTCAATTACTTAAGGTTTCTACATTAACTCTTTCCAGCTGCACTTTCCCTCTTTCTTCAATAAATATCTCAAATTCACGGGAAAAGCATTTTCATAACAACTAAAAATAATGACATCATTTGGAAATATTTCTTGAGGATCTTATGAAGGGATTTCATAAATATAAAAGTGAAATATTTGACTATCTCTTCCTCATTCACCATCATTTCAGCCAACTTCAAGAAAAGATAATATGGATCTTTCCTTGGGAAATATTTCTTGACAAATAAATTTTCTAATACATCCCAACTAGTGATGGTTCCAGGCACCAATGAATAAAACCATTCACTAGCATTTCCTTTTAGAGTTAAGACAAACAACTGGTATGAAACATTATATTTAGCCACATTATAAATATCACAAGAACTATCAAACTAAACCAAATTCTATCTCGACATGATCTAAATTATTTTCGAAGAACATGGGAAACTTGTCCATGGAAATATTTTGCAAGGGATGAACTTATCCTTGCAAATTGAGTGGACTTTTGTGCAATTGTTTCTTTCTTTGGGTACCTTCTCCCTTTACCATAACGTTAACAAATTTCGTTGGGATTGGTGGGGAAGATGAAATGACATCACAACATGACAGAAATTCATCATAGGATTCATATATATCTTCTTGAAATTATGGAATCTTTTTAGTGGAGTTGCCAGGGCATCTTTCTTCAAAATATGGATTTTTAATGATGGAGTCATCAAGGAGCTCATCCTCCCAAATATTGGATGGTTCTTTTGTTCTATAGAATTTGGCATAATTGAATTGAACCTGAAACTTAAATAACATGTCTTTAAGGCCATTTGATGCTCCTTGATCAAGTTTTTCAAGAACCCAAATCATCTTAAAACAATATACCATATATTTTTCCAAGACTTGACCAGACAACTTCTAGTTTTCTAACAATATCTGATCCTAAAAAGTATTATATTTCTTGAAATGAATTGTTCCCTAGTATGATCGCCAAAAATGTTGATCGGAAAGACTATCTTACAGTCTTTAAGTCAACCTCATGAGGATAAATCTCCCTACATTTTTAAAGAGGTCACACTCCTTTATTTTAAATAATATACAAGAATGTAAAAGAGTCATGAGAGAGGACCATGATTATTATTGAAACAATTATTCACATGTAAATAATGCCTCATAGAGAACCAAGTATCTCATAGAAAGAAAATATTAACACTATAATACAAGATTATAAGCTAAGAGAGTAAAAAATATCACAAAACGACATTTCCATCATAGTATTCAACAAAGTAAGACATTATTCAACACAAGGAAAGGAAAATATGGACCACATATGGCAGAGAAATTTAGATGATCATTCCATTAAGATCCAAAAAATATTTTGATAGAAACACATTTGAAGTCTCATGCTTAGAGCTTAAAGTCTAAGAAATCATTAATGTTGTGTCCCGAATAGTTATATGGGAACCTAAAAAATAATAGATGTCTTTATAAAAATGAATAATAATGTTTGAGAGTTCATGAAAAGTAAATTGCATTTTCCCTTCAAAGAGAACTAGGATTGGGCTTCCGAAGACCATGAAATGAAATATAGACCTGAAAGACAAAGGAGACAATTAGAGGTAGGCATTAGGTTTTCAAAAATCTTGAAACAAGAAAGGAAGAATGACTACTATCTAAGAAAGAAATCGAAGTGAGAGAAAAACAAAGTGACTACTTGACTTACTATGATGGAAGATCAGACCCTTTGAATGTCTTTTACATATTCTTTTATAGTCTCCTCTTCATCTTCTTGATTTTTTTTTTAGTTAGGGTTTTATGTGTCCTTTTTTAAATTTGAACTCTGATATTCATGCCACCATCTAGGACCCACCTTAGAAGTTTATAAATTTATTTAAGTAAATTATTTTCCAAAAATAACTTGTTTCCAAGCCCAAAAATAGTCCCAACTGTAATTTAATTTTTAGGGCCTGATAATTGATATTTAGGCCACTGAAACCACTTCTAATGTTTTATGCATCTCTTTACCTTTCCAATGAGCTCTCGTTTTCTCAAATCGTACATCGGTATCAAACATTACAAGATATGGAAGATGGAGACTCAACCAATGTTGATTTGTCCTCGTGAAATATGGGCCTTTGATTTGCAAATTCAACTTTATTTAACCCACATGGAATGTGGTAGTGTTCTCATGACACATTTCATCTCCATGTTAATTTTGAAGTAATTAGAGAGAGCCATATAATTTTGCATAGTTTATGCATAGAGTATCTTTTGACCACCACATCATCACCCAATCATCATGCCAAGTCACTGTCCAATTATCTTTGTGTCCAATAAATATCATCCAAGTGTCACTTGAGGGTAGGATGTCACATTTACATGTATAATAGGCCTTCACTTACATGTTTCATTTGGAGGTGTTTCCCAAAATAAAGATAAGTAAAATTAGGATAGGAAATAGTATTTAAATGAAATAATATTAAAAATGGGGAGATAAAACTTGGTAAAAATGACTAAGTATGATATAGGCATGCAGGTTGTAGGGGTAGGGAGATTTGATAAATTATAAGTATCCCACATTCTTTCATTCAATAAATAGACTAAGTGTAAAAGTGAGTAAAAAATAAGCATTCCTGCATTTAATAAATAGACCAAGTTTAAAAGTGAGTAAAAAATAAGTGTAAAATAAGTCACACGGGTGGTAAATAAGGGTCAAGGGATGGACATACGCATTAAAATATCAAGAAATAAACTAGGTTTAAAATTTAATGAGGGTATAATTTGAATGATGCAAAATGGAGGTGCAAATTGAGGGTCGCAGAAATGTGGGTTTGTAGACTTGCGGGAGGAGAGTGTTGAAATTATGCTTATACTGAGAGGGGGGTGTGAGTAAGTATAAGAAACATTTTATTTTATTTAACCATTCATAAATAATTAATTATCTGAGAAACAATAATCACATATAAACTCAAATCACAATGCACAAAGTTTAACATGGAAACCTAATCAGGAGAAAACCATAAACTTATCTTTATAAATGTCTATAGGCACCAACCTATTGTTACAAAGAATGTAGGAACCAACCTAATAGTACAAATATTGTATGCACCAACCTACTGGAGACACTAATATCCTTAACTAAGCACCAACTCAGCAATATGTAGGCACCAACTTACTGGAGACACCAATCTCCTCAATTGAGCATCAACTCCACATCACCTATAGGCACCAACCTACTATTAAAATATTTGTAGGCACCAACCTGATCAAGACACTAATCCCCTCACCTGAGAAACAACTCAAGAATATATTATGTAGGAACTAACCTATTGGAGACACCAATATCCCCAGTTAAGCACCAACTTAGTAAGACCTGTATATACACCAATCCAAAATATTCATACAAAGAGTACTTCTGACTTCACCTACATGCTTCATTCTTTAGAAATAACTTCAAACTCTAGTCACATTTAACATTCATTCCCTAGCAAGCCTCATAAAATCATTTCTATAATATGATCCTTGACTGCAGCATCACAACCTCAAAACAATGCACATTGCAGCATCAAAACCTCAAATAGTGCACATTGCAGCATCACATACCTTTAGTCCTTCATAGCACACCTTAAGAATAAGAAAATCCCAATAAAACCCCTCAGACTTATCTTCCACACCTTTATATCCCAAAAAGACACCCCAACTCCTTTAGCGCAACTCAGTTCACTTCCACGCACCTCATATTTGATCTCTTGCTTGTATACTCTACAACTGGGCACATATATCATGTATTTATAATATTTTTATCCTCGCTTGTAGGGATGACCTGTAAAGACTAGTTGAGATGAACTAATTTTTTTGGTTGGCTTGTTGGATAAAAAAATTCACATCTCCTCATTCCTAAGGAGTTATAGGGAATGTCATATACCATTGGAAAGGTATTAGAATAATATTTCTAACCATATAACCTGTGATACCATTTCAACTAGGTATCTAGGGTACAAATTTCTTCAAAGACAAGGTATCCAAACTAAGCATAAAAAATCCAAAAAAAAAAATTCCAACAATCACCATATTGCAATATTTATCTTGGACATCCGTAGTCTACCCCTATATTTTAAATCAATGAAAAAAATATCTCCAACAATATCCCCCTTTTCCATTGATGGAAGCCCTTAGTCAATTCTAATACTCCTCATGTCTGCAAATTTCCTTGTGTCTGCAATTCTTCCACTATCTACAACTTCTCCCCCTTTGGCATCAATGGAAAAGGGATGCTCCCCTCAAGCTTGTGATTTCATTCAATCAATCCAATGTGAAATTTAAAAGTATATCTCTAATTTCCCACTTGTTGAAAACCGATCATTATCCAGTTTGTCTCTGCTACAAGTATCCAACACTAATCCTTCTATTTGATTGTTTTTATTGATCAAAACTTCCACTACAAAGTCATGACATTAATGTTTTGAATGGGATGAAGCTTTAGTATTGACTTTATTTGAATTAGTATATGCCTCCACATTCCTTTTTGACAAGGACCAATCATATGAATTATCTTTTCCAAAAGAGTACTGTAAACTTGAACTTTCATTTTCACAAAGAAATTTCTTGTAACATCCCCACTATAATCAACAGTTTAATTAATGCTTATGTAGATGTAATGTGTGTCTACGACCAAAGCGATGTGATAAAAAAATTGTATTTATATGTTTTAATAATAAAATGTGATGCCAACTACTAAGGGGACATGGACAAATATGGGGGATGAATTAATCCACAAGAGAGGGGAGGGTCTAAGAGAATGGCCAAGAGGGAGTTACCCATGTATATCAATTCAACCCATTTTGTTAAATTTGTTATTGGTATATGAACCTTATAATATTTTATTGAGTGTTTGCAAATCCAATCATTGAATACATGTATGAGGGTGGGTGTGAGAAGTTGCATCCCATATTTATCAGGCACATGGGGTCTGAGTAAAATCACCTTATGGAAGTGTGTGAGTCAAGAAAGCAAGTCAAAAGAGAGGAAATTAGTATGGGTAGCTATAGCATTTTTACACATTTAGTTTTGGGGGCATGAACAATAGGTAGAGAGCAAAAAAAAGAGAGCTTGGAGCTAGAAAAACCATGGAGGGTGAATTATAGATAAATATGGAGCGTGTTGGATTGTAAATGGATCTAAATACTAAAGATCTAGTTTGCCAGGCCTGAAGAGTGAAGTTCTGTGTGAGTTGCATTGAAACAAAAACTGCTTGTTGTGGTTTGCTGGTAGTTTTCCTGGCAGAAAGTTCCTTGCAGTTTCCCAGTTGAGAGATTCCTTGTTACCTATGCCAAAGATGCCCTAATAAATGAATGGGCCACCTGAGGGACCGACATCAATGAAGGGGTACATTCCTTGGCTTAGTTAGGTCAAGAGGAAGAGAGCTACTAGAAACTTAGGATAGTTATAGGAGAATATCAATGGGTTGTGAGTGGGAAGTGAGACACCACCCTATTTTGTGGATTACGATCCTTAGCACAAGTTTGACTTGTTGTTGAGATTTGGAGTAGCAGGTATATGGTTGGGTGGAACATCCATACCAAGAAACTGGTTTCACATCTATTTTGAATGATATGTGTTTTATCTTGTTGTTGTGTTGTATTTATGAGTTAAATTGTTGTGCATGAACTCTGTGTATTTGGGAATGAATTATATGATGTTGTGTTGAATTATTGAGTTGCATTCATGTTGTTTTTAATGTTGTAGATGCATCTCATTTATGGTAATAAAAAATAGCTAAATCTAGTTATAATCGGAGCTAATAAGTTACAAGAAATTCATTAATTAGCAGAAAAAATCATTTTTGTGAGTATTTTTCACCGCAATGACCCTCAATTGGGTTGGGGAATGTTACATTAGGGTATCATAGCATTTGGTTCAAACAACGAGCTTGTATGGGCTCAAACTAGTGCAATTTTGAGTAATTCATTGTTTCTTACTTTTGCCTTCGTGAGTGTAACATACCCAACTCCTTAATCCGAACTTAGGCAGGTGGGATGTTGATTTCCCTTGATTTATCTCCCTGGGCATGCTATCAGAATCGTGAGTCATTTAAGTGAGGAATTATTCAATCACAATTTAATCTTTAATGACTCTTATTAATTCTCAGAGAAATATCTTCACTTAGTTTACTGAAGTCCCGAGGTACCTATGCGCCCACAATCAGATGATTAGGTCTATATTTCACCCTCAGAGAAATGATTTAGACCTATTCAAACCTATTCCATCGGTGTGCCCCAATCATCCAAGTTGATCTCCTCTTCGATGAAATCATCCCAACGGGCCATTTCTAAGAACCCAATGGTCCTCATACCCATGGGATCTTATGGCTACAATCACATTGGAGCCTCTACTTTCCTGATGATTACCCTTTTCCTGAGTACCCATTCCACTTAACAACAAATGGGACCCGCTAAACCTATGAATGAGATTAAATATCTCCCTCCTATTGATTGATGATTCTCCTTTATTTTCAGAACCCCTCCTCTTTGGAGTGCCTCTGCTTTGAGTTTACAATCCACTCTGACCATACACCTCTCTGATGGATCAAATGATCACCATCCATCTAATCCAATGGCCTCTGTGGTCTTTGGGGATAAACTTTTATCCCATATAGGTTTTCGGTTCCTCCTCCTTGATGTGTCTCTCTCCAGATACAACTAATGAGATCTAATGCACACAATCCAATATATCGACGGTCCTTGGACCTCCATCATCAGACGTCTACCTTGATCCACTTCACATCACCTCTGATGAACTTACTCTGAAATGCTAACATCAGAATTCAATGATCTTGTTATTCTTCTTGGTCATTATTTGATATATCGACGGTCTCAGTTGACTCGATATCTTCCTCTGTGGGATTCAAAGATAACCTCGTCTAACCACCCCGAGAGTGGCATCATCCGACTAACGGTAAAGATATTCCCAACAAGGAAAATCAATGGCTACAAGTCATTCTAAATAAACACATGTTTTCCTCAAGAAAAATAGTCCAACTCATGCTCTTAGTCATTTTTTAGATTCTACAAGACCTTACCAGATTTTGTATGTGTTTGAGGCATATTCTTAGATTGTTTAAAGCCTGCTAACTTTGTCAAAATAAATTTCTTGCATGTCCTGCAAAATTTCCACTTAAGGATCATGTTTCCCTCTGGACTCAGGGTCCTTCTCTCTTGACATAAACCTCCCCACCCTCAAAGGAAATATCATTAGTAGACAAATGCATTTTTTGTCTATATCTTGTAAACTTTCCTCTAAAGCTATAAGGTTATTAGGAACACAGGTTGTCCATACTTGTTCATTTTCTTCCCATAACTTATCTGACAAATGAAAAACATGATGGATACATACCCTTCATTACAGGTTTCAATTTATTTCTTATAAAAAACCACATTTCCCATTTAATTCAAACATTTACATATATGCAACATTCAAACACAATTAAATGAACCAAGTTGTACACTTTTATGAACAAAGAAATGCCAACACCAACTGATTTAGAGAGGACACCTTTTCTCCCAAACTTAGGCCATATTATAGAGTTCCTTCCTATAGTATTCCACCCACATGCCAAGCCATGATACTACAATGGGAATGATTCAGGTAGTTCCCAACTCAGAAGATCCAGGAAGGTTACTCTCCTTCCTCCTCTGACAACAAAAGAAGTTGCCCCCTTCCCACTAAGCTCAAGGTCTCTACAGGTTTACTAGGCAGTTTCTCAAATGGATTTCCTCTACATAGGGAATTCCATTCTCTACTAAATAGTCCCTCATCGACCTCCCCTTACTAGTGTTGGTTTCTATACAGTAAGTACCAAGCCACAACCCATTATTGCTTCAGTTTGGATCCGGGTATTCTATGCTTCAGGGTGATGAATATCAAATTGGATGAGTTTCCTATTTTCTTCAAGGAAACCTCCCACTTTCTTTTCTTCCTTAATCTGCTTCACAAACTCCTATGTTTTCAGAGCCTATTCTATTTTTTTAATTTGCAGGTATGCATGCTCCTCCTTCTGTCTTCTTGTTGGATTTTTTTTTTTTTTGATCTGGTGGTGTTTTCCCACCTTTGGACTCTTCCTCCACCAATTCGCTCGGGACTCTCGTAAATTCTATCAGACATCACCTACAGTATGCAATTCCTATCCCGAAGGGGAAATTGTGTGGTGTCTTTTTGTTAGGTTACTCAATTGGCCCCTTACTTTTTCAAAAGACCAATTTATCACTCATCCATTAATGGCCTCAACCACTTTTTTACCTTCCATAAATGGTCATGTGGCTCCATTCAGATCGAGTACACTGAAAGTTATTATTATCAATCATAATTTATCTTGTTAAACAAGCTTCTTGTTTTCTTCATAAAAATAACTCAACTCCCCTCTCCATGCCACTTCATCAATCCCTTCTTCATCAATTCCCACTTGTGTATCATGGCTAGTACTTTTCAAGGTTGTTCCCTATTAGTTAGAATTTTTTGGTGTTTTCATGAAATCAAAACATGATTACATGCTTCATAAACATGAATATATGAATTCTTATCATAATTATATTCTCGCGGGAAAATAGGTTGTTATAATGAGTTTGGGGAGAAATGGACAAAACAAGAGTGAAATT
This sequence comes from Picea engelmannii, assembly GCA_009831015.1. Taxonomy (NCBI): domain Eukaryota; kingdom Viridiplantae; phylum Streptophyta; class Pinopsida; order Pinales; family Pinaceae; genus Picea; species Picea engelmannii. Next base: position 262,752 of record ML793662.1, on the reverse strand, counting down.
TTTAAATTCGTAAGAAAAATCTGAGTTTAAACAACTCAGGATTGTCTAAGAGAATTTTAATAGAGTATATTTACATATTTTCAAAGTTAAATTCAACCTGAAAGGTTGAAATTTGAGTTTTGATGGTCATTGTAGTGTTTTACAGAGTTCAGTGAATCAACGGTCGAGATTGTGTTTGATGTCGAGCTTGTGTTTGATCTCGATATCAACGACTGATATTCACTTTGATAAATTTAAAAATTCATAATTTTTTGGGTGTTTTGAAGGTTGATAAAATCAACGATCGAGATTCAGGTTGGAAAGTTAAAGTAGATCGATGACCTAGATTCACCTAGGTTTTTGTCAAAAATTTCTAAGTTTTGGAAAATTGCCAAGAGAAACGGTCGATGGAAAATTATCAGGTTGACCAAAGTGGAAAAGAGTTTCATTCGGCCAAAATAAATATCCAATGGTTAATGGATAATGGTCGAGCATCAGCGGAGTTGGATGAGATTTGGTAAATCAACGATCAAAATATTTTTTTCAATGGGAGATTGACGACCCAAATTGATCGGATTTTGATAAAAAAAATTCTAAGTATTGAAGTTGGACAAGAAAACTTGCTGCTAGGATGATGATTGGGTGTCGACCGGATTCGGTGAAGTGTTTTTAGTCACTAATGGAAATTTTTATGGTTGAAGGGTTGATGGTCGGGCATCGGTCGAATCAACAAGGTGTCCATTTTTGGCAATGGTATGATGCTCCAATGGTCGAGCATCAACCTATTTGGCGAGGTGTTTGGGTCATCCAAGATAAACAATTGATGGTTGATGAAGGAAAGAGGGTGATGACATGTCATGTCACATCAACGTCCATGTATAATTGCACATCAACATCCTCGTGTCATGCCACATCAACTAAGCTAACACATCTAGATGATGTGTCATTCCATGTCATCATCCATGTGTCATGCCACATCAACATCCATGTGTAATTTCACATCAACATCCTCGTGTCATGCCACATCAACTAAGATAACACATATAGATGATGTGTCATGCTACATCATCAGTTTCCATGTCAGCCAACAGGGATGGCCAATGGTCGAGTCGGTCGAATTGAGGAAGTGTTTTCAACAATCAACGAGGATGATCGATGGTTGATGGGCTGAAGGTTAGGAATCATACGAATTGATGAGGATTTCAATCACCAATGAAAATAGTCCATGGCAAACAGTCACTTTGGCCAATTTAGTGTTGTGTTGGGAATCAGTTGTCAAGGGAATGGGTTAATCGTCGAAAGTCAGGTCAGTAGTTTAGTAAATGTGTTGTGCACCTCCAAAGGAAAGTGTTGATCGACTGATCACCGATGGATTTCATATCAAAAACTTAAATTACACCTTATTTTGAGATCAACGACTCATATTTAAGAGTTGTTAACAAACTAAAACAATCAATTTTATATGAAATTTCTGAAATTTTCACATTTTTGAAGGTCATTAACTTGTGGGGATATTTTGAGGCCCTAAATGATGTTTTTAGCATCAAGACCCAAAAAAATAGAATTTACAAAGGAATAAGTTGTCTTTTCAACTCAAATAAAAGAAATCAGAGAGACCTATCCAATGAGATAAATTGTTCGTAAAACAAAGCTCGTATGAGAAAGTTACAACAAAAATAGTAAGGGTAAAATTTTGGCATCAGATTTCTTCTAGAGGGAATAACTCCTTGATCATAAGACTATTTGGGGCACATGAGTAGCTATGTAAATCTTGTGATCCATAGAAGACATCTATGGAGCCAAATTTAGGATCTGGGTATGTAAAAATGTGTTGGTAGAGAAAGAAGACACATGTAACATACAAGGATAAATTTGGTAAAACAATCAAAATTTCTCCAGACCATAAATTTCAGCTCAGAGCTTAGATTTGAGCAAAAAAATAGTCAGTGGAAAGGTATTGAGTAGTAGAAGACATCTGTAAACCAATAATTTTTAATTGGGAACTAAAATGTCTCATAAATTGATAAATGATATTTTTGTAGCAATAAAAGAGTGTAAATTGCAACTTATAATGTTATAACTTTTCACTCAATACTCAAATTGAGGCATGAGTACAACCATTGAAATTTTTTTTTAGAGAGGAATGAATCTAAGGTATTAGAAATTTAATTTGGTGCATTGTGTCCTGTTGAGCACTCAACACACCCTAAAATTCTTATGAAAAATTATCGCTTTTTGGGTACCACTTGTTTTACTTCACTGTCTAAATCAATTTCACTTTGGGAAATGGTTTATATTTGTTTTCATGACTCTTATCATCAAGTAAGGTTTGTTTTAACTTGTGAAACCTCATGTCTAAAATAACTTGACACCTGAATTAAGGATCGATAGTTAACACTACACCTAACGCGCTCAGGTTCAGTGTCGAAAAAATTCAAGAAAGTAAGGGGACTACAAAGTTGCAATAGTCATTGAGCATCAATCCCCATAGGCATCGAAAAAAGGAGGATTTGGTTTGTGTAATATATTCACACAAATATTCAAGAGATATTTGATCCCCTTCGGCATCGGAAAAATGACGGGAAGGATATACATTGACAAAGGATGTAAATAAATCATTGGTAGTTGATGACCGATGTGCTTTGTTGGGGTCGGGGAAATCCATAAAAGTTCAAACAATCATTTTTTTTTTTGCGACAAGCATATCGACAATCCTCGATCCCTGATGCGTTTTTGGCATCGGTACTTTTTCGAGAGAGTCAATCTGAGAGCACTTTGGTAGGTTAATCATCGATCGTCGATCCTTGATACTTTTCGACATCGACAAGATAGGATTGGGTTTTAGAATGTATAGCTTAAAGAAATTCCTAATTCCTATTAACACGAGAAGATGAAGTCACCGGTCTTGAATGCCACATGTCTTTACCAAGTAAGGGGGTCGTACGGCCTAGTTTCTTCCTAAGCCATTTTTTAGGTTCCCTGGGTCTTAGTCATGCCTCCTAGTAAGCTTTTCCACATCATCTCTATACGGTAAGATAGATCGACATCGGAGCTTTTGCAAGAATCTATCAACAAAAAATGTTTGAAGCACAATCCATACCCCCGATCCACCAACTAAACTAGCAAAATGATGGGATGTGTGCAGCATAAGATACGATCAGATTTGGACATTTGATAGACTAGTTAATTCCTGATCCCACATTTGTTGCTACCTTGTGCATCGATTAGACAACAACAATTTGAAATCGTCGATATACCACATTACCACCCACTCCCGCGTCGTCAACCCACGATGTATTTAATTTTAAACATCTTTGAAGATCTAGCGGCATATTTAATGAAATTACACTCATAACCTGAATTGAATGTCTTATGCGACAAGGTAAGTTCATTCATGTTTAAATCTCTAGAATGGTTTTGAACGAATTCATTATGTGCACAAGTTTAATTCTAGAGCATATGAAAGAGAAAAGAGAATGTATCGATATTGTACCGACACTCTGATTATCAAAACCAGGTTTAACAAGCTACAAAGGTATGTATTCAAATTTGTCAATTCGTTGGTTGTAATATATGCATTTGGTTTTCTTGCACAATATCTAAACTATATTCTAGCTACAGGTAAGATGTCACTGAGAAATCCAACCACTAGATGCCCACTGAGGGCACCCAAACTAAAAGAAGTTGAAATAGGTGAAGGGTCCTCTCCAGGGACCGCGAGGTAGTTGGATTACGCTCCCAGGGTGGAGCCTACAATTAAAACATCAACAAAGAAATATTTTGTCTAGCCTCCGACCTTCGGTGATACAAAAGAAAGAAATGGATCCAAAGTAATGCTTCCATAGTGGGGAGACCTCTTCAACATAATTATCCAAGAAGAATACCCAGAGTATATCCCGCACAGCAACCCAGACATGAGGGTGCTCAATGACCAGGTGTCCCCAAACATCTAACGCTCGTATTTACACATGGTGGCAAGTAGAACCCCGGTTTTCCCTTGCATAGAGGTTTTGAAATGGCTCATCAACCATACATATGGGCATAAGTTCTTTATCAAAGATGATAATGGTGGATGTGTCGGATTTTTCCTCCCGACAGAAATTCAGAAATACTACAAGCTTAGGGACCCAGAGGAGCGGCTCAACACAAACTTTGTGGTGAAGTTCTATGAATTCCATGACACTGGCTAATTGATGGCCTCATGGTGGAAGGAAGACAAGAATTTCACTAACTGGATCAATGGATGGTATGGGACAATTAACCTGAGAGAGTCATACATCTATTTGATGTCTCTCATCTATCGACTATATGGAGAGAAGGACTACTCCAAGTTTTCGGAAGCATGGATGTAGTTGGCATACATATGTGGGTGTACAATTGGCTCCGACACTGAAATAAGGGGAGGCACCCACTTTCTATATGGCCTTGTACCTGCTCGATGTCATGTGCACAAGGAATGTCTTCACCAGCATGAATTTAAGTTGGCATGTTGCAGAGCTCCTGCTCCATTTCTACTTTAGCATACTATGGGAGAACATGTACAAGAAATCTTACACTCTCATATGCGATGAATTCATCACCCATATCCATTTTATTATTTTCTAGAAGGAATGCCCAAGATTATTTGTAGCAGTCAAGAAAATGGTACCAAAATTAGCCCATTGGTATTTAGACAAACGATCAACCTACATCAGGGTGTTCGGGGCCACTGGAGCACCACATATCCTACCTTCTCATTTCCCAGACTGGCTCGTTGTGGGATAAATCATCTATCAGGCTATCCTACAAGGCTACAACGCCACATTGGTCAAAGATAAGAAGCAAGTTTTCATACCCTATGATTTTCATATAGGGTTTTATCTCGTAAACGATACTTCTCAAGACAAACAAGAAGGGATAAGAGAACTTGAATTTAGGTTCCTGACAAGCCAATTCTGCAAGCATGACCCTAAAGGCCTGGTCCTCCAACATGCTTCATAGGTATCGTCCCATTGGCCATATGCTCATGATAAGTTTGAGGAAAATATTTTTACAGAGTGTACCCAAGACTGGGATGAGGTGGTGCAGAGAATGGCCAATCCAAATATGACCAGGTTCAAATCCATTAGCATGGATGAACAAGTGGAAACAATAGATCAATCAGCTCAAGAGGCCCTTGGAGCCAAGGAAGAAGTCAGAGTGACAGAGACAAGAGAAGCACATAGAAGGGGATTACTCTTGATAGAAGGGGTGCAAAGGATCATTGATCAATGGAAAAATTACTCTTATCTGATAGAAATGACGAGGATTCCTACTGATAACCCAATTAAAAGTTGAGGAGAACCAAGTGACCTAGAGCCAATGTGACTTGAAGAAATCACTGGGTCAGAAAACCCTAAGGTTCCACCACTACAGATTGGATCACCGGGGGATATTTCGACCCAACCCGAGATAGCGAGGACATGAGGGAGAACAAGTGTACCAAATCCGTTTTTCAATTTGATAACCATCTACAATGATGAGGAGAGTTCAGAGGTGTCCCTAGTCACTCCAGTGAAAATTACATAGGAGAAAGAACCTGAGAGAGAATCCACCCTAGGTCTCGAAGCTACAAGTCAGAGTCTTTCGCAGAGAGAGCATGAAGTAGAAATTTACTCCCTAAATTTGACCCTAAAACCTCAATATTTCCTGAAGACCATATCAAGAAGTTCATACTAGCTATTAGACTGATGAATGTCCAACATGAAGACACAATATGCATGCTTTTCCCTTATACCTTTGAAAATTAAGCCTCTACATGGTATTTTAACCTTCTTGTAGGGTACATAACTAGTTGGATGAAGTTTCAAAAGGATGTTTTAGACAAATTCACAGAAGAAACCACTACAGTAGATTTGATGGCTAAGTTTTTTTCCGCCACCATGAGTTCAAAAGAGAAGGTTAAAGAATTCAATCAACAATTCACCACTATCCTAAACAAATTCCAACCCAAAGCTAAACCCACTCAGGAGCTTCAAATCGAAGTATACGCTAATGCTCTCCCTCCTTCAATCTCCATGTTTGTAAAAAGGGTTGCCAAAACAACCCTAGCTGAGAATTTTGAGGAAGCCAAAACAATTGACTTCCAAATGAAGGGATGTAAAGAATGTCAGGTCTCATTAGTTAAGAAGGAAGATGAACCTCCACCCAGGAGAGGACTCTTGTTGACCAGACCCCCAAGGAATCAAAGAGAACAAGGTCCTAAGAAGGGAAGTGAAGACATAGAATACCTACAGTGGATGATAAATAAGTTGTCAAATGAAATAATAGAAATGAAAAGAAGTGTAGGGGAAGGAAACCAAGGCCAAAGTCCCTATAAACCTTTTTTTAAAATAAATCCATCGTTCAAAGCAATTTGACCTGGGAAATGTACCATCTGAATCTTTTTGTACCTATCACCAAGAGAAAAATTATGAAAGAGATTGTCCATAATGGGTGCATGCCATGAATTTGATGGAAAACTGATTTCTAGATGAAGTTACCCTTACCAAACAATCAAGAGGCTCGGTGATGAATATTGTTGATCAAGAAGAAGTTGACATGCTAGAAGAAACAACCATGCTATTATGGGACCTCGATTGTCGATGCCTTCCAATGATCTATTTGAGGTTCAAGAACCACTGATAGAGGTATTGACTGTGAAAACACGAAGTAGGGGTCAACCTATCTCAAACAACCTTACCGTTTCCCACACTTCAAGAGGAAAACAGACATCCAATCACCCGAAATAATCTTTTGTCTCCCAAAGAAATCATATAAACATCTATACATGAGAATCGCCCAAGCTAGACTACAACATTGTAGAATATTTAAAATAATTTAAGGAAAATATATCAGTCATGGACATGTGTATAATCCCCCAACAAAAGGACTTTATGTTACAATCCTTGAAGTCAGTAGAAAATCCTATAACAAGAACTGACCAAGGAGAAAATCTAGCCCTCACGGATCTAAGAAATAAACCAACTGTAAACGCTTTCTCTGAATATAAAAAGGGAAAGCCTTTTGTCCCACCATTCCTCTTGACATTTGAAGTTTTCAACAAAAACCTAATTAATTGTTTGGTTGACTCAGGGGAATCCTATAATGTTATGCCATTGTCTATCTGCAGGAAATTAAACACAGACCCTCTCAAAAGTGATAAACATGTGATACAATTGGATAGAACCTGGGTGAAAGTTATGGGAGAACTCAAGGATGACATGATTAGAATGGGAACACACCCAAAATTTGTTCAAGTGATTGACATCATTTTAGTAGATATACCAGAAGCTTATGGACTGCTACTTAGTCGAGATTGGTCTGAGAAGTTGAACAGATACTTTAGCACAGACTAGTCTCACCTTTGGTTGCCATTAAAGGGACACGCGAAAGTGATCAAGATCGATAGTGAAAGGTATCTCAAATATATTGTCATCGATTTAGAAGCCCTTAACAAACCCTCTTCAACATATTTCCCCATACTAGGCAATTATTCTCGTGACTCCGATTTCAGTAACTTCTCCCCTCTCTCATCTGATGTTCCTATTACTGAAAACTTTGAAATAAATTTTCAAGAAAATGTACCGACGACGGCAGAAGAAACCCTCTTCAGTCAAGAACCTATGTTGAAAACCACTGATAAAATAGGTGGAAAGGAGGAAATTGGTATGAAAGGAAAAGCTGATGGTTTTTTATCATAATTTCAGACCTTGTACTTTGATGGATCTAAGTCGCAAGAAGGATCGGTAGCAGGGTGTATCCTCATTGATCTGAAGGGTAAACAAAATTTCATGTCCTTCAGACTATAATTAGAATGCACTAATAACACTGTCGAGTATGAAGATTTAGTTCAAGGGATAAAAAAATCCGTAGACTTAAACGTTAAAGAACTAAAGGTTTTTAGAGACTCTAAAATCATCGCTATGAAAGTAAGGAACACTATACACTACAACTCTCCCCACCTGAGAAATTTTCAATAGGAAGTGCACAGACTAGTAGAACATTTTGAAGCCTTCAACATTACAACGATCCCCAGAGAAAATAACACTCTTTATGATTCCTTGTCCACTGTTGCTTCGAGGCTATCCCATTTAGAAGACTATGAAGCCTCCTGGTTCACTGTGGAACTACTTTTCAAACCATCAGTGCCCAACAATATTTCTAATTGGAAGGTATTTGAAGGAGATGAATAGATCATAAACTTCTTAACCAATCAGGAGAATTTTAAAGACTTGGCTATTGATGATGAAGTATTCCAAGATCATCTAGTAGAAATTGATCCCCATAAACAAAGAAGTGAAACAGATAAGTCGACTAACAAACCAAGGTTTCACATGATACCGAAAGGGGAAACCAATTTGGAGAACCTCTTTGACTTAAGGGAAAGATTAAAAGGGCCAACAAACACAAAGATAGGGGTTTCCTATCCCATGTATGAGACTATAAATCTAGGAAACCTAAAGAACCCTAAGAATATAAATCTTGGCAAGATAGTATCTAAAGAAGAAAACAAATCCTATCTCAAAATTTTCAGAGAATATCAAGATGTTTTTGTGTGGTCCTACTGAGATCCGAAGACTTATGAAACTCATATAATTAAACACAAAATATCGGTAAAACTTGTATTAAAACCCTTCCAATAGAAGCTTCAGAAGTACCACCCATATCTGGAACCCCTCATGTGTCAGGAGTTAAATAAATTACTAGATGCTAAAATAATCTTTCAGGTTAGAAACTCTGCCTGGGTAGAAAATTTGGTTCATGTCAGGAAAAAGTATGGGGATATCCATCTATGTGTGGATTTTAGAAACCTCAATAGAGCATCAGAAAAGGACAACTACCCAGTCCCACTGATGGAGAAACTCTTTCAGACCATGTCTGGTTCTGATATTTTCTCCCTACTGGACGGTTTTTCAGGTTACAACCAAGTTCTAGTTACAAGAAAGTTTGTGAGGGTATGCAGATAACTACGTTGGGCCTATGGACGCTCGTTGGCAGCATATCAAGGCATGTAACATCAGGGTGACTCTGTTGGGGCTATGGATGCTCCTTGGAAGTGGATCAAGGTATGTAACACCGGGGTGAATCCTTCGGGGCTATGGACACTCGCTGGCAGTGGAGAAACACTGCAGGAAGTGAATGATGATAACTAAAGGCTTGGTGCCATCGAATTATTTACTCGACTCTTTTCAAAAGGGAGCATGAGGCATGGTTAAAAGGAACAAACGTGGGATAAAGGTTGAAACCCCACATGCAGGCTCGGATTCACCAACAAGGGGAATTGCAAACACAAGGATAGAAGAGACTCTGATAAAAACAAACCAATCAAGTTCTTAACCAACTTTTACATCAGCTAAGCATGGGGAAGGAACACAGATTCTCCTTTCTCCCAGCAATTATCCATTTTTTGAGCACTCAATACACCCTAAAATCCTTATGAAATTTTATCTCTTTTTGGGTACCACTTGTTTTACTTCACTGCCTGAATCAATTTCACTTTGGGAAATGGTTTATCTTTGTTTTGTTTTCATGACCCTTGTCATCAATTCAGGTTTGTTTGAACTTGTGAAACCTCATGTCTAAAATAAATTGACACCTGAATTAAGGATTGACAGCTAACACTGCACCTAAAGCGCTCAGGCTCAGTGACAAAAACATTCAAGCAAGTAAATGCACCACACAGTTGCAAAATTCATCGAGCGTCAATCCCCATTGGCATCGAAAAAAGGCAAAGTTGGTTTGCGTAAGTTATTCTCATAAATATTTGAGAGATAGCCGATCCCCTTCGACATCGGCAAGAAGATGAGAAGGATAGACATTGACAAAGGACGTAAAGAAATCACCTATGTCCAATGACCTATGAGCTTTATCGGGGTCAGGGAAATCTAGAAAAGTTAAAACAATCATTTTTTTTCACGACAAGCATATCGTCGATTCCTGATCCTCGATGCATTTTCAGCATCAAGACTTTTCCAAGAGAGTCGATCCGAGAGAACTTGGGTAGGTTGATCATTTATCATCGATCCTTGATACTTTTCGGCATCGGAAAGATAGGATTGGGTTTTAGAATGTATAGCTTAAAGAAAGTCCTGATTTCTATTAAGACGAGAAGATGAAGCCATTGGTCTCGAATGCCACATGTGTTTACCATGTAAGGGAGTCATACAGCCTAGTTTTGTCCTAAATTTTTTTTTATTTTCCCCGAGTCTTAGTCACACCTCCTAGTCAACTTTGTGTGGAAAGATCAATCGGTGTCAGAGCTTTTTTAAGAAGCTATCAACGAAAAACGTTTGAAGCACAATCCTGACCCCCGATCCACCAACTAAACTAGCGAAATGATGGTATGTTTGTGGAATAAGATACGATCATATTTGGACATTTAATAGACCATTTAATGCCTGATCTTGCATTTGTTGCTACCTCGTGCACCGATTAGAAAACAACAATTTGAAATCATCGATAGACCACATTACCACCCGTGCTTGCACCATCAACCCATGATGAATTTAATTTTAAACATATTTGAAGATCTAGAAGAGTATTTAATGAAATTACACTCATAACTCGAATTGAATGGTTGATGTGACAAGGTAAGTTCATTCTTGTTTAAATCTCTAGAATGTTTTTGAAGGAATTCATTATGCACACAATTTGAATTTCAGAGCATTCGAAGGAGAAAAGTGAATGTCTCGAGACTATACCGACCCTTTGATTATCAAAACCAGGTTTAACAAGTTGCATAGGTATGTATTCAAGTTTGTCAATTCGTTGGTTGTAATATATGCATCCAGTTGTCTTGCACAATCTCTCAACTATGTTCTAGCTGCAGTTAAGATTCCGTCGAGAAATCCAACCACTAGATGCTCGTCGACGGCACCCAAACTAAAATAAGTTGAAACAAATGAAGGGTCCTCTCTGGGGACCATGTGACAGTTGGAGTACACTCCTAGGACAGACCTTGTTATTAAAACATCAACAAAGAAATATTTTATCCAGACTCTGGCCTTCGGTGATACAGAAGCAAGCAATGAATCCAAAGTAATTCTCCCATAGTGGGGGGACCTCTTCAATAGAATTAGCTGAGAATAATACCCAAAGTATAACCCACACAGCGACCCAGACGTGAGGGTTCTCGATGACCAGGTGTTCACGAACATCTGAAGGACATATTTACACATGGTGGCAAGAAGAACCATGGTTTTCCCTTGCATAGAGGTTCTGAAATGGCTCATCAACCATACAGATGGGCATAAGTGATTGATCAACAATGAGAATGGAAGATGTGTAGTCCATTGGTATTTAGAAGTCTATAAACACTACAAGCTTAGGGACCTAGAGGAGCGACTCAACACAAACTTCATGGTGAAGTTCTATGAATTCCATGATACCATCTGGTTGATGGAATCATGGTGGAAGGAAGAAAATAAGTTCACTAACTAGAGAAATGGTTGGTATGGAACAATTAACCTAAGAGATTCATACATCTATTTGATGGCTTTCATCTACCAACTATATGGAGAAAAGGACTGCTCCTAGTTTTCAGAAGCATGGATGTCGTTGGCATACATAGTGATGATCTCTAAGAGTAGCTTCAACTGGGGAGCGATAATCTCAAAAAAATTAAGCATCTGTGTACAATAGGCTCAGACACCGAAAAAAGGGGAGGCACCCACTTTCTACATGGCCTCATACCTGCTCTATGTCATGTGCATAAGGAATGTCTTCATTGGCATGAATTTAACCTGGCATGTTGCAGAGCTCCTGGTCCACGTCTACTTCAACATACTATGGGAGAACATGTACAAGAAATTTTACGCACTCATCTATGGTGAATTCATCTCTTGTATTCATTTTATTATTTTCTAGAAGGAATGCCCAAGATTATCTATAGCAGCCAAGAAAATGGTAGCAAAAGTAGTCCATTGGTATTTAGACAAACGATCAACGTACATCAGGGTGTTTGGGGCCACTGGAGCACCATATCTCCTACCTTCTCATGTCCTAGACTGGCTCGTTGTGGGATAAATATGCTATCAGACCATCCTGCAGGGCTACAATGCCACATTAGTCAAAGATAAGAAGTGAGATTTCATACCCTATGGTTTTCATATAGGGTATTTTTTGGTAAAGGATACTACTCAAGCCAAACAAGAAGGGATGAGACAACTTGAATTCAGGTTCACAATAGGCTAATTCTGCAAACACGAACCTAAAGGCCTAGTCCTCCAACATGCTTCATAGGTATCGTTATGTTGGTCGTACGCTCATGATAAGTTTGAGGATGATATTTTCACAGAGTGAGCCTGCGACTTGGATGAGGTGGTGCAAAGAATGGTCAATCCAAACATGACTAGGTTCAAATCCATGAGCATGGATGAACAGGTGGAAACAATAGAGTATTCAACTCAAGAGGCCCTCAGAGCTAGGGAAGAAATTAGAGCAACAAAGACAACAGAGGCATAGAGAATGGGATTACTCTTGCTAGAAGGGGTGCAGAGGATCATTGATCAATTGAAAAATGACCCTGATCTGATAGAAATGAGGAGTATTCCCACTGATAAGCCAATCGAAATCCGAGGGGAACCAATTGACCTAGAGCTGGTGCAACTTGAAGAAATCACCGGGTCAGAAAACCTTGAGGTTCCACTACTGTAGATCAGATCACCAGGGGATATTTCGACCCAACCAGAGATAGAGAGGACATTAGGGATAATAAGAGTACCAAATCCCTTGTTTGATTTGATAACTATCTACAATGATGAGGATATTTCAGAGGTGTCCCTGGTCACTCCAGTGAAAATTATAGTGGATAAATAACCTGAGAGAGAATCCACCCAAGGTCTCAATGCTCCAAATCAAATTCATTCATAGAGTGAGCATGAATTAGAAAGTGCCTTGGACATTTCACCACTCGACATATCGGTAACCCCAATGGACATCTCGAGGGATGAGCTAATATCGGGCGAATAAGAAGAAGAAATTCCATAATAGGAAATCGACATTTCAACAGCTGATTACAAAATAAGTACTGAACCTGCCCCTGATTCCTCGGTTTTGGCCAGTACCTTACCACCCGATAAGAAACAACTAGAGGTCGAGCCATCGGGACATATAGAAGAGGTTCAAGAACCCAACCTTGAACAGATATACACAGTCGAGAGCCTGGGAAATACTCTTACTTGGGGAGAAAAACAAGTCGCAGAACCTATTGATGAGGTTTTTGATATACAATAAATATCTTATGACCAAAAGAGGAAATACATCATGAAGATAACCACTAAGAAGAAGAGGCTTACGGTGGACAGTTCGATCCTCATCACCACAGAGGAGAAATTGATCAGCATAGAGCATGCCAAGACGTCTAAGCTTATCGGCATGAGGATGGAAATCAAAGATGCCACCCTAGATAGAGAAAGGAAAATTGAATAGGATTTGGCCGATGCGCTAAAGGAGTTGGAACATCTGTGCCATTAGGAGAAATATTACCAGGACTCCACACAGGCCATAGTGTTTTTGAGAAGTGAGTTCCAAGATGCTTATATCAATTTCATGAGTGAACGACACCTTTTCACTACAGGGATAGATGAATTCCAAGAAGACACCCTTATGGCGCTAGAGACTTGAAAATATGTGGAAATATGGTACGTGAAAGACCACCAAGTAGTGGAAATAGTTGACTACATCAACGCGGTTCAAAAATGTCGAGACGTCGAAGACCACGACATTCAGGTGCTGAGAGACAACAACATAGATCGGATATGGAAAGTGAGTGAATACTGGGTGAAAATGGCCCAAGAACCTCAACGGGAGATTCAAGAGAAATGGGCTAATTGTGAAAGAAGTTGGGTCAATATTAATCGGGAGATGAAAGACATCGGTCTCCCAGAATTCGGCTCACTCGAGGAATTTGTTGACTTACATGACATAGTCAAACAACATGTAGAACAAGACTCGACATGGAATGAAGAGATAGAAAAGGTGGCAAAAATCGCGCCAGGACAAGTACAACAGTTCATGGAGCACCCGATCAAGGCTCGAACAATATTACAACAATTAAATGTTAAAATAGTCAAGTATCGGGCACATGTAGTAGAAGTAAAGGAGATCCTTTTGGCCCCGATGGACCAACATAGATTCTCGTATGCCAACACATGTGAGGAAATTTTTGTCAAATGGTCATAGTATGAGAAGAGTCATCCACTTTAGTGAAACCATTCGATGACTTTTAGAAGACAGAGAGATGGAAGCGCCATGTGGCAATGTTTTGGTTCACTTAGATTTCACTTTTGATAGTTATTTTTGGTTAATTATTTGTTATAAATAAGAGGATCAACCTTTTAGAAAAAGGTTGATGGTTTTGGAAAAGACCCTCATTTTATGAATTGTAAAGAACTATTTCGAAACTACCTTAATTGAGAAGTCCAGTTTAGGACCAGAGACAAAGTTTTGCTTTTCATCAAAGGAATGTGTGATTGGATTTGAGGAGGAACTACTTTTGATTTTTTTTCATGAATGAATGTTATAATGAGTAAGGGTTTATGAATCTATTGATAAGTTAGTTGATTCAATACTTTTTTGTAGTTCTTGTTCTTAATGATGGAAAGAAAATCATTGTGTTAATGTGTTATTAATGGTTAGAGCTAAGGAAACTATTTTTCTTGCCATCATTTTATTGCATGTATTGCTTCTTTTGATAATTGTATCTCAGTCAATAATTGAAATACCAACAAGTTGATGTATTAGTACTAGGCTTGTCACAGGTGTGAAAATATTTTTCTGCATGCTTGAGCACAAGGGTTATCCCAATCTCATCCTTCTTCAGTAGTTATGATTCCCATTTCACCCAGCTGGTTTATACCAACACATATTTTTAGCAAACCCACCTAATAAAATAAATTACAAAAGAGAATGTTTAAACTGAAGAAGGAACTTTCATAGGAAGATGTCATGTAAATCACTACGTAAATCCCATCGATTATTTGGCCGAATCGACATATCTGGAGAACCATTCAACTATCAAACATTTCATAGTCTAATTGGTCCTTGGTGGTGGGTTTGGTTCATGTTGTTGAGTAAAAGGGATTTAAGACCCCTCAACAGAATTGGCACTAGAAGGAGGGCTTGGTGAATGAATGGCTAACAATATTTCTAATATAATATTTCACACAACCTGTAGATTCAAAACAGGCCACATGCATGGATAGTCATTCTCAAGACATCCCACACACACTAAGTACTCCTGAAACGAGTAACTCACCCCATCAAAAGGAAGAACATTTATTCCCTGAAATACCTTACGCTCTTCCCCACGAGGAGTTGAACCAGTTCAGAAAAATCACAAGAGCTTACGCCCAAAAAATTGTAGCACTACCCTTAGCTGTATTACTTCCTCACAGAAAACAAGTAAGCAGACCAGTGTTCGACACCCCCAATCAGGTTTTTGTTCACACAGTAGAAGACCTGATAGATTTTTCCCTCACTGAGATCGAACATCCCCTCAATATAATCCCTAAAATACCAGTTGGTAACTGCTCTGAGCCCGATTATTTTGAATCTGACGAGGAAGGGTTTAACTCTGAACGCTCAGCTTCAGAGTCAGACGACTTGGAGGATAACAATGTTCATAATGAAGAAAGGGGAAACACACCTCAAAATAATCAACCTTGGTTGTCCATAGATGCTCTGGCAATCCCTAGACGAGTACATAACCTTAGTCGACATCCATAAAAGTTACTCCCTAAATTTGACCCTAAAACCTCAGGATTTCCTGAAGACCATATCAATAAGTTCATACTATCTATTAGACTGATGAATGTCCAAAATAAAGAAGTATTATGCAGAATTTTCTCTTATACCTTTGAAAATTCAGCCTCTACATGGTATTTTCATGTAGAGTCCACAACTAATTGGACGAAGTTTCAAAAGGATTTAGACAAATTTGTAGAAGAAACCCACTACAAGATCTTTGATGGCTAAGTTGTTCACCACCACCATGAGTTCAAAAGAGAAGGTTAAATACTTCAATCAATGATTCACCACTATCCTAAACAAATTCCAACTCGAAGCTAAACCCACTAAGGAGTTGCAAATCGAAGTGTATGCTAATTCTCTCCATGCTTCCATCTCCATGTTTGTAAAAAGGGCTGCCAAAACAACAATAGCTGAGAATTTCGAGGAAGACAAACCAATTGAATTCCAAATGAAGGGATGCAAATAAGGCTAGGCCTCATTAGTTAAGAAGGAAGCACAACCTCCACCCAGGAGAGGACTCTTTTTGACTAGACCCCCAGGGAAACAAACAGAACAAGGTCCCTAAAATGGAAGTGAAGACATAGAAGACCTACAACGGATGATAAAGAAGTTGTCAAATGAAATCATAGACATGAAAATAAGTGTAGGGGAAGGAAACCAAGGACAAAGGCCCTATAAACCCTTTTTTAAATAAATCCATCGTTCAAATAAATTGAACCTCCCCCAACCAACTTAAACATTGACCTGGGAAATGTAGCACCTGACTCTTTTTGTACCTATCACCAAGAGAAACATTCTAAAAGAGACTGTCCACAATGGGTGCATACCATGAATTTGATGGTGAATCAAGTCCTAGATGAAGTTACCCTTACCGAAAAATCAAGCGGCTCAATGATGAATAATGTTGACCAAGAAGAAGTTGACCTGTCAAAAGAAACAACCATGCTGTTATGGGACCCTGACCTCTCGATGCCTTCTGGTGATCTATTTGAGGTTCAAGAACCACTCACATAGGTCTTGGCTATGAAAACACGAATTAGGGTTCAATCAGTCTCAAACAACCTTATCGTTTCCCACACTTCGAGAGGAAAAACAACATTTGATCACCTAAAAGAATCTTTTGTCTCCCAAATAAATCCTATAAACATCCATACATGAGAATCGCCCAAGCTAGACTACAACATAGTAGAATATTTAAAAAAATTGAAGGCAAATATATCGGTCATGGACATGTGTATAATTCCCTAGCAAAAGGAATTTTTGTTACAAGCCTTGAAGTCAGTAGAAACTTCTATACCAAGAACTAACCAAGGAGAAAATCCATCCCTCGCGGATCTAAGAAATAAACCAACTATAAACGCTTTCTCTGAAGATAAAAAGGGAAAGCCTTTTTTCCCACCGTTCCTCTTGATATTTGAAGTCTTCAACATAAACCTCTGTAATTGTTTGGTTGAATTAGGGGCATCCTTTAATGTTATGCCATTATCTATCTGCAAGATATTCAACGCAGTCCCTCTCAAAAGTGAAGATTGATAGGGAAAGGTATCTCAAACATACTTTATCATAGACTGGGCTCACCTTTGGTTTCCATTAAAGGGACACATGAACATGATCAGGATCAATAGGGAAAGGTATCTCAAACATATTGTCACCGATTTAGAATCCCTTAACGAACCATCTTCGGCAGATTTCCCCATACTAGGAAACTATTCATGTGACTCTAATTTCGGTAAATTATCCCCTCTCTAATCTAATGTTCCTCTTACTCAAAACTATGAAATGAATTTTCAATAAAATGTACCGACGACGGAGGAAGAAACTCTCTTCTGTCAAGAACCTCTATTGAAAACCATGGAGAAAATAGGTGGAGAGGAGGAAATTGGGAGGCAATGAGAAGTTGATGGTTTTTTATCTCAAGTTTTGACCTTGTACTTTTATGGATATTAGTCACAAGAAGGATCAGGAGCGGGGCGTATCCTCATTGATCCAAAGGGTAAACAAAATTTCATGTCCTGCAAACTAGAATTTGAATGGACTAATAACACCGTCGAGTATGAAGATTTAGTGCAAGGGATAGATAAATCCATAGACTTGAATGTTAAACAACTAAAGGTTTTCAGAGACTCTGAAATCATCGTTAGGCAAGTAAGGAACACTATACACTGCAACTCTCCCCACCTGAGGAATTATCAATAGGAAGTGCACAGACTAGTAGAACATTTTGAAGCCTTCAACATTACAGTGATCCCCAAATCAAAGAATACTCTTGTTGATTCCTTGGCCACTGTCGCTTCAAGGCTATCCCCTTTAGAAGACTATGAAGTCTCCTGGTTCGCTGTGGAACTACTCTACAAACCATCAGTGCCCAACAATATTTCTAATTTGAAGATCTTTGAAGGAGATGAACACATCATAAACTTCTTAAACAATCAGGAGAATTTTAAATACTTGGATATTGACGATGAAGTATTCCAAGATCATCTAGTATAAATTGATCCCCATAAAAAAATAAGTGAAACAAATCAGTCGACTAACAAACCAAGGTTTCACATGATACCGAAAGGGGTAGACAATTTGGAGAACCTCTTTGAATTAAGGGAAAGATTCAAAAGGCCAACAAACACAAAGACAGGGAGTTCTTGTCCCATGTACGGGACTATAAATCTAGGAACCACAGAGAACCATAAGAATATCAATCTTGGAAAGACAGTATCTAAAGAAGAAAGGAAATCCTATCTCAAACTTTTCAGATAATATCAATATTTTTTTGCGTGATCCTACCGAAATCTGAAGACTTATGACACTTGCATAATTCAACACACAATATTGTTAAAACCCAGAGTAAAACCCTTCCAACAAAAGCTCTGTAAGTACCACCCAACTATGGAACCCTTCATGTGTTAGGAGTGAAAGAAATTAATAGATGATAAAATTATCTTTCAGGTTAGACACTCTGCCTGGGTAGCAAATTTTGTTCTTCTCAGGAAAAAATCTAGGGAGATCCATTTGTGTGTGGATTTCATAAAACTCAATAGAGAATCAGAAAAGGAAACTACCCAGTCCCACCGATGGAGAAACTCTTGAAGACCATGTCTGGTTCTCATATTTTCTCCCTGTTGGACAGTTTTTCAGGTTACAATCAAGTTCTAGTTTCAGAGGAAGACCGATTGAAAACTACCTTCCGAACCAAGTGGGGAACCTTTGATTATAAACACATTCCCTTTGGGTTAATCAATGCAAGGGAAACCTTCTAAAGGGACATGGACATATCTTTTCAGGAACTAGTCAAAAAGTGTGTAGTAGTTTATTTAGATGATGTGACTGTGTATTCAAAGAATAGAGAAGATCACATCCAACACCTAACCTATATTTTCGAGAGGTGTAGGAAATATGGTATATTTTTAAACCATAAGAAAATTATTTTTGGTGTCAAGGAAGGGAAACTACTAGGTCATATTATATCTCGAGAAGGAATTCACATATACTAGGAATGAATTAAGGAAATAGCTCAGCTTCCCTTACCCCACAACAAAAGGGTTATGCAATCCTTCTTTAGGAAAATCAATTTTATGAGATATTTCACCCCCAATTTCACTGAAAATATCAAATCCTTACAAAAAATGATCCACAAATATGATGAATTTAAGTGGGATGATGAATGAAAATATGTTTTCATCAATAATAAGACTGCAATATATCAATCTCCAGTGTTGCGAAGTCTCGACTTTAGCAAATATTTTTACCTCTATACTTTTGCCTCCGACCAATCGTTAGTTGTAGTACTAACTCAGAAGGATGATAACAATAATGAGGTGTCGATCTCATTTATGAGAACTAATATCCAAGGGGACGAACTAAATTACCCCGCTATAGACAAACAGGCTTATGCAGTGTACCAGGTAGTAAAACATTTAAGATCTTACATCCTAAAAACCACACCAAAGTCATTGTGCCTCATCTTGCAGTCTGATCCATATTCACTCAATAGGATATGGGGGAAAGAAGAGGAAACTGGATGGAAATGGTCCAAAAATTTGATCTAGATATAAAACCTGCCAAATTGGTTAAGGAACAAAGATTGTGTAAACTGGTCGTTGAAGCCCATGACCAAGTAAATGAAGACCCCAGGTGGGAGAATGAATTGGCATTGTGGTGTAGTGAATATTTATATGTTTCCCTAGGGTAGGAGTCTTGGTATGGGAAACTAACTTATCTCCTACATCATGGGACTTGTCGGGAAAACCTAAACCCTAAAAAAAGGAGAGCTCTCAGACTAAAATTGACACAATATCGCCTCATAAATTCGGTGCTCTTCCATGTTAATTATAATGGGGTACTTTTAAGATGTCTCAAACGTGAAGACGCGGACAAGGTTCTGAAGGAGATCCATTATGGTCCTGCAGGTGGACACTTTGTAGGGAATACCACTGCTCACAAGATACTAAGAGCCATCTATTATTGGCCTACTCTATTTAGAGACGCTCACACATACACTAGGAACTTTAAAACTTGTCAAATGAGTGTGGGGAGGGAAAAGTGAGCAGTTGTCCCACTCCAACCTATGGCCAGCTCTAGACCATTTGAGAAATGGGGGTTAGATGTCATAGGAGAAACTATATTGAGTTCTTCAAAACAACATAAATACATACTGACTGCCACAGACTATTTCACGAAATGGGTAGAGGTTGTCCCTCTGACTCATGTAAACGAAAAGGTGGTAATCCAATTCATAGAACAACAGTTGATCACAAGGTTCGGTATGCCTTTTGTTCTTGTTTTAGATAATTCCTCTTAATTTTATTCAACCCTATTAACAAAGTTTTCTCTAGACAAAGGAATCATAATCAAATACACTACAAACTACTACCCACATGGGAATGGAGTGGCAGAATAAACCAATAAGAACCTAGTGAGGATATTAAAGAAAACGGTTGCAGACAACCAAAGGAATTGACATAGTTCACTTCATAATTCCTTATGGGCTGATAGAGTAACACCCAAGGAAGCTATAGGGAATTCCCCATACTTTTTGGTATACAGACAAGAGGCCATTCTCTCGAATGGGTTATATCTTCCATCTCTTCACCTTGCTCAAGGTTCTAGAGGACAACAGTCATCGATTATTCAACAAAGAATTGATACCCTCCTCATGCTGGAAGAAGAAACAGAGAAAGAAAAATAAAATAAAATTTCTCATCAACATATATTTAAAAGGTGGTTTGACAAGCATAAGGCCAAAGAGAAGAATTTTGAAGTAGGAGACTTAGTCATGAAATGGGACAGAGCGAATGAGCTGAAGGGAAAACATTCGAGGTTTCAGAATCTATGGCTTGGACCTTTTCAGGTAGTCAATAAACTTGGGGCAGGCACATATTGGTTGCAAAATCTAAGGGGGGAACTTGACGCCCTCCCGGTGAATGGCCAAGCCCTAAAACAATATTTTTGTTAAAAACAAAATGTGTGTGTTTTCATGTTATTTTATTTCTTAGGTTGATTGCAGAGCCCTTTATTTTTTTATTTTTTTTGTTTTTTGTCATGTTGTTTGGGATTTGAAGTGGTGTTCTGCAAGGCATCGATTGACCTTAATCAATACGGTGTAGAAAACTCTGTTCTAGACTCATGCTTACATGCAACACAAGAAACGTTGAGTGAATTGTTGTTGTCTTAATAGAGTTTTTCATCTAACCTTTGCAAATAAACAACCTTGGCAAGTGATGAAGTGTCTTCCTGGTGGTCTAGTAAAACCTAAAGGGAAAGATGGTAAGATGGAAAGGACCACATGTGCCTCAAGACAGATATAGAAAGTTTCACCTTAACCATCTGTTGGCAGCCAATAATCATTTTTCATTGTCTCGTAAGCTGCCCACACCAATGTTTCATCAACATTGATTTTTCATCGCATATTTTAAATGAACGACTCCTTTACTCTTTGCGCCCTTTCGCATGCTTATCTTCGCTAAGTCTTCACAATTGTAAGCATGGAAATTTCGCCTTTTGAGGTCACTTTTCGATCATTATTTGAACTGCCGATATCTTTTGTGTCATCATGCTTATTGCGCCTATCTTTTTATTGATCTTTACATGATCAACAATGTCCTTTGATCGGTTTTCATACTGCGATGGATTATATAACTCAGTTTTATTGAAGATATTTGGCCTTTGAATTTGCATTCTATGAATTGCCTGAACTTTAATTTGCATGGGGGTTATGTTTTATCTTTTGTGATCCTT
>ML793662.1:196272-228381 GCA_009831015.1 Picea engelmannii | reverse complement strand
TAGCTCAGATCACTTTCTCTTTGGTTTCCTTACGAGACCTTAGAGCGGCCAACGGAGCTGTTAAACTCGTCAGGGTGGTCCATACCAAACGGCTTGGGTTATTTAGACAACCCCGGACCGGTTCCACTCTCCCAGTTGACGGACGGTCAATTTCGCCCGTCAACACCATCTCATCTTGCAGATAACAGATGTCCTCCTCTCCCACTCTCTCAGGGAATTCTTCTGAAATAAATCGATGATATCAAATGAGTGCAAAGTAGGAGAGGGTATGCAGATAACTCCATCAGGACTATGGATGCTCACTGGCATTGGATCAATTTCTATTACATCGGGGTGACTATGTCGGGGCTAAGGATGCTCGTTGGCAGTGGAAAAACACCACAACAAGTGAATGAAGATAACTAAAGTCCTGGTGCCAGTGAATGCTTTACTCGACTCTTGTCAAAATGGAGAATGGGTCATGGTTAAAAGGAACGAAGGTGGGATAAAGGTTGAAACCCCACAGGCAGGCCTAGATTCACCAACCGGGGGAATTTCAAACACAAGGATAGAAGAGACTCTAAAAAAAACAAACCAGTCAAGTTCTTAACCATCTTCTGCATCATCTAAGCCTGGGGAAGGAACACAGATTTTTATTTCTCCCAACAAGTCGCCATTTGTTGAGCTCTCAACACACCCTAAAAGCCTTGTGAAATTTTATCACTTTTTAGGTACCACTTGTTTTACTTCATTGCCTGAATCAATTTCACTTTTGGAAATGGTTAATCTTTGTTTTGTTTTCATGACTCTTATCATCAAGTCAGGTTTGTTTGAACTTGTGAAACCTCATGTCTAAAATAACTTGACACTCGAATTAAGGATTGGAAGCTAACACTACACATAATGTTCTCAGGTTCGGTGTCAAACAAATTAAAGCAAGTAAAGGGAACACACAGTTGCAATAGTCGTCGATCGTTGATCCCCATCGGCATCGACAAAAGGCGGATTTGGTTTGCTTAAGTTATTCGTACAAATATTCGAGAGATAGTTGATACCCTTCATCATCGGAAAAAAGACGTGAAGGATAGACATTGACAAAGGACGTAAAGAAATCACCTATAGTCGATGACCGATGCACTTTATCGGGGACGGGGAAATCCAGAAAAGTTAAAAAAATTGTTTTTTTTTTCACGACAAACATATCGCTGATCCCCAATCCCCGATGCATTTTAGGCATTGGGATTTTTCGAGAGATTTGATCCAAGAGAACTTGAGTAGGTTGATCGTCGATCTCCAATCCTTGATCATTTTCGGTGTCGGCAAGATAGAATTGGGTTTAAGAATATATAGATTAAATAAATTCTTGATTCCAATTAACAAGATAAGATGAAGTCATCGGTCTCGCATTCCACGTGTCTTTACCACATAAGGGGGTCGTATGACCTAGTTCATTCTGAGCCATTTTTTAGGTTCCCTAGGTCTTAGTCACGCCTCCTAGTCAGCTTTGCCATGTCATCTCTATATGGAAAGATCAATTGGCATCGAATATTTTTCAAGAAGCTACCAATGAAAAACGCTTGAAGCACAATCTTGACCCCCAATCCACCAACCAAACTAGTGAAATGATGGGATGTTTGTGTCATAATATATGATCATATTTGGAAATTTAATAGACCAGTTAATGCATGATCCCGCATTTGTTGCTACCTCATGCATTGATTAGAAAAAAAATAATTTGAAATCATTGATAGACCACATTACCACCCGCACCCATGTCGTCAACCCACGATGAATTTAAGTTTAAACATATTTGAAGATCTTGCAGCATATTTAATGAAATTATACTCATAACCCGAATTGAATGGCTGATGCGACAAGGTAAGTTCATTCTTGTTTAAATCTCTAGAACGTTTTTGAACAAATTCATTATGTACACAAGTTGAATTCCATAGCATGTGAAGGATCAAATCGAACGTCTCGAGATTGTACCAACCCTCTAATTATCAAAACTAGGTTTAAAAAGTTGCATAGGTATGTATTCAAGTTTTTCAATTCATTGGTTGTAATATATGCATCCGGTTTTCTTGCACAATATATAAACTATGTTCTAGTTTTATTTAATATGCCACTGATAAATCCAACCACAAGACGCTTGGTGAGGGAACCCAAACTAAAAGAAGCTGAAATGGGCAAAGGGTCCTCTCCGAGGACCACGAGGTAGTTGGAGTACGCTACTAGGGCAGAGCATGTTATTAAAACATAAACAAAGAAATATTTTGTCTAGCCTCCAGCCTTTGGTGATACATAAGCAAGAAACGGATCCAAAGTAATTCTCCCACAGTGGGGGAACCTCTTCAAAATAATTATCCGATAATAATAACCATATTATATCCCACACAGCGACCCAGACATGAGGGAGCTTGATGACCAGTTGTTCCCAAACATCCGACGGTCATATTTATGCATGGTAACAAGAAGAACCCCGGTTTTCCCTTGCATAGAGGTTTTGAAATGGCTCATCGACCATACGAACAAGAAGAAGTGCTTGATCAATGATGATAATGGCATATGTGTCGGATTTTTCCTCCTGACAGATGTCCAGAAATACTACAAGCTCAAGGACCCAGAGGAGTGGCTCAACACGGACTTCGTGGTGAAGTTCTATGAATTCCATGACACCAGCTGGTTGATGGACTCATGGTGGAAGGAAGACAAGAAGTTCAGTATCCGGAGCTATGGTTGGTATGTGATAACTAACCTAAGAGAGTAATACATCTATTTGATGGCTCTCATCTGTCAGCTATATGGAGAAAAGGATGGCTCCAAGTTTTTGGAAGCATGGATGTCATTGGCATACACAGTAATGATATTCGGGAGCATCTTCAACTGGGGAGAAATAATCTCAAAACAATTAAGCATCTGTGTACAGCAGGCTCAGACGCCGAAAGAAGCGAAGGCACCCACTTTCTACATGACCTCGTACCTGCTCGATGTCATGTGCACAAGGAATGTCTTCCTCGGCATGAATTTAAGATGGCATGTTGTGAAGCTCTCAGTCCATGTCTACTTTAGCATACTATGGGAGAACAAGTACAAGAAATATTACACACTCATCTGCGATGAATTCATTGCCCGTATTCATTTTTATTATTTTCTAGAAGGAATGCCCAAGATTATCTATAGAAGCCAAGAAAATGGTTGCAAAAGTAGGCCATTTGTATTTAGATGAACGATCAACCTACATCAGGGTGTTCGGGGCCATTGGAGCACCACATCTCATACCTACTCATGTCCCATACCGACTCGTTGTGGGATAAATATGCTATCAGACTATCCTGCAGGGCTACAATGCCACATTGGTCAAAGATAAGAAGCAGGTTGTCATACCCTACGGTTTTCATATAGGGTTTTATGTGGTAAAAGATACTGCTACGGCCAAACAAGAAGGGCTAAGCCAACTTGAATTCAGGTTCCTGACAAGATGATTCTGCAAGCACAGACCTAAAGGTCTGGTCCTCCAACATGCTTCACAGGTATCATCCTATTGGTCATATAATCATGATAAGTTTTAGGATGATATTTTCACAGAGTGCGCCCATGAATGGGACAAAGTGGTGCAAAGAATGGCCAATCCAGACATGACCAGGTTCAAATCCATGAGCATGGATGAATAGGTGGAAACAATAGAGCAGTCAGCTCAAGAGGCCCTCGGAGCTAGGGAATAAATTAGAGTGGTAGAGACAACAGAGGCACAGAGAAGGGGATTACTCTTGCTAGAAGGGGTGTAGAGGATCATTGATCAATTGAAAAATGACCCTAATCTGATAGAAATGACGAGGATTCCCATTGATAACCAAGTGACCTGGAGCCGATGTGAATTGAATAAATCACCGGCTTAAAAAACCCTAAGGTTCCACCACCGCAGATCGGATCACCGAGGGAGATTTCAACCCAGCCCGAGATAGAGAGGACATTAGGGAGAACGAGTGTACCAAATCCATTGTTCGATTTGATAACTATATATGATGATGAGGATATTTCATAGGTGTTCCTGGTCACTCCAGTGAAAATTACAGAGGAGAAAGAACCCGAGAGAGAATCCAATCTGGGTCTCGTTTCTCCAAGTCAAAGTCATCCACAGAGAGAGAATGAAGTATAAAGTTCCTTGGAAGCTGAGACACTTGACTTATCAGGAATCCTAATGGTCAGCTTGATGGATGAGCTAGGATCGGGCGAACAAGAAGAAGAAATTCCACAATAGGAAATCGACATTTCAACAGTCAATTACCAAGTAAGTATTGAAACTGCCCATGATTCCTTGGTTTTATCCAGTACCTTACCACCCGATGAGAAGCAACGAGAAGATAAGCCATTGAGACATACAGAAGAGGTTCAAGAACCTAGCCTTGAACAGATATACACAGTTGGGAGCCTAGGAAATACTCTTACTTGGGGAGAACAACAAATCCCTGAACCTATTGATGAGGTTGTCGATATACAAAAAATCACCTATGACTAAAAGAGGAAAGCCATCATGAAGAGAACCACTAAGAATAGGAGTCTTATGGTGGACAGTTCAATCCTCATCACCACAAAGGATAAATTGATCAGCACAAATCATGCCAAGATGTCTGAGATTATCGGCGCAGGGATGGTGATCACATATGCCACCCTGGATAGAGCAAGGAAATATGAAGAGGAGTTGGTCACTGTGCTAAAGGAGTTGGAACATCTGCACCATTTGGCGAAATATTATCAGGACTCCACACAGGCCACAGTGTTTTTGAGAAGTGAGTTCCAAGGTGCCTATAGCAAGTTCATGAGTGAATGGCACCTTTTCACTGCAGGGATAGTCAACTTCCAATAAGACACCCTTATGGCGCTAGTGACTTGCAAATATGTGGAAAGATGGTACAAGAAATCCCACCAAGCAGTGGAAAGAATTGACTACATCAAAATGGTTCAAAAGGGTTGAGACGTCGAAGAGAATGACATTTAGGTGTTGAGGGACAACAACATAGATCGAATAAGGAAAGCAGTCGAATACCGGTTGAAAATGCCCCAAGAACCTCAGCGGGAGATTCAAGAGAAATGGGACAATTGCAAAAGAAGTTGGGTCAAGATTAATTAGGATATGAAATACATCAGTCTCCCAGAATTCGGGTCACCTGAGGACTTTGTCGACTTATATGACATAATCAAACAACATGCAGAACAAGACTCAACATGGACTGCATAGATAGAAAAGGTCATAGTAAAGGAGATACTTTTGGCCCCGATGGACCAACACAGATTATCGTATGCCAACACATGCAAGGAACTCTTTGTAAAATGGTCATAGTATGAGAAGAGTCATCCACTTCAGTGAAACCATTTGATGACTCTTAGAAGACAGAGATATGGAAGCGCCATGTGGCAATGTTTTGTTTTACTTAGCTTGCATTTTCGATAGTTATTTATAGTTAATGATTTGTTATAAATAAGAGGACCGACCTTTTAGAAAAAGGTCGATGGTTTTGGCAAAGACCCTCATTTTTGGAATTATAAAGAACTATTTTGGAACTACCTTAATTGAGAATTCTAGTTTAGGACCAGAGACAAACTTTTGTTTTTCATCAAAGGCATGTGTGATTGGATTTTAGGAGGAACTACTTCTGACTTTGTTTCATGAATGGATGTTGTAATGAGTAAGGGTTTCTGAATATATTGATAAGTTATTTGATTCAATATTTTTTGTAGTTTTGGTTCATAATGATGGAAATCAATTCGTTGTGTTAATGCTTGATTAATGGTTAGAGCTAAGGAAACTGTTTTTCTTGCCATCATTTTATTGCATGTATGTTTTCTTTTGATAATTGTATCTCAGTCAATAATTGAAATACCAACAAGTTGATGTATTAGTACTAGGATTATTACTGGAGTGAAAATCTTTGTTTGCATGCTTGAGCATGAGGGTTATCCCAAGCTCAACATTCTTCAATAGTTAAGATTCCCCTTTCACCTAGATATTTTATACTAGCACACATATTTATAGCAGACCCACCTAATAAAATAAAAGACCAAAGAGAATGTTTAAACTGAAGAAGGAACTTTCATAAGAAGACGTCATGTCAATCACTACGTAAAGCCCATCGATTATTTGGCCGGATCAATGGATCTAGAGAACCATTCCACTATCAAACGTTGCAGAGTATAATTGGGATTCGGTGGCGGTTTTGGTTCTTGTTGTTGAGTAAAAAGGATTTAGGACCCTTCAACATCTCCTTCATAAATTGGGATAAAGAATGACCTATATTCTAATTGATGACATGTTTTATACTATGCATGTTGTAAAAATAATTATTACATGCACATTTCTTGTAAAATTAGAGGTACAAAAAAGAAAATTTGGTTCTTATATGAGGACTGGAGTTATGGATGATGCTTAGGGATCTTACAACCATGAGGAAGAGATCAAGGTTTTGCATGTCATCATGGGAAATGTCAATACAGAATCAAATGGTAGATGGGACAAATGGGAGCCTGTCACTATGAGAATCCTACATAGGGAAGTGCAGAAATATAGAGATTATAATGAAAGGATTAGGAAGGCTCATGAAGATATATTTCAAAGTTTAAGAATATGTTGCATAAGAAAGTAAAAAAAGTCCATGGCACTATGTAAGAAGCTAGTTCTAGACAAGTGTCAACATTTAGATCCCAAAGAAAAAGGGATGATCATGGAAATGATAGGAAGTCAAGAAGCATGAGCAGGCACCATCATTCTACAAATAAATCCACCAGAAGAAATCATGCAAGTTCATTGAAAATGAGTCCATTTGAAGCATTGTATGGAACAAAATGTAACCAGTGAGGTTGGATAATCTAGTCGAAAAAACAATTGTTGGGCTATATTTGTTAAAGGAAATGGAAGAGTAAATGGAAAAGATCAAGTAGAATTGAAAGGTTGCCTAGGATAGGTAGAAAATTTATGCAGACAAGAATAGAGTGTTTATAGATTTCAAAGTGGGTGAACATGTGTTCTTAAAAGTGAAAGAGAAAAGAAGTTCGCTAAGATTAGGAAGTTGCCCGAAGTTGGAAGAAGGATATTATGGGCCTTTTGAAATATTAGAAAATATAGAACCAATTGCATACATGCTTATATTTCCTTCATCCATGAGAGTGCATGTTGGACACAGATCCAGTCAGGAGAAAAGGCTATTTTTGGGAGGAGAAGTAAGAAGGGAAGAAAGGACAACTCGAAGGAAAAGAAGCATGTGAGAGGGAAGAATGCGAGGTGCGCATGCAAGGGAGACCTAATGGCATTAGGGTTAGGGTTTTTTCAATGAATTGTAATGGTTTACGAACCAAGAATATATATAAGTAGTACTTAGGATGTCTAGAGGAGGAGGAGAGGGGGACCAGTGGAAAATAGGGAGATTTTGAAAGATGTAAGGTTTGTAAGAAATATACTATTCCCTAAGTTGGTGGGATAAAGAAGGACTGAGTGACTCGATCCAGAAGGTTAGATCACATGATGAGGATCCTGGTGTGATCTAGTCAGCCTTGCAGGGATCGAGAAGCCTGTTGAGATTGCAAGATCCAAGACTGTAAACACATGCGGCGTGATTTAATATTGAACCATAATACAGATCTTGAAAGACAGATATTTGTGGATGTATCCCAGGAGAGGGGTGAAACACGGTAACACTTGTTTTGTGTGATTGAATGTATGCATATGTATTGTTGTTAAGAATTAATTGCTCGATGGATGAATGAAGGGACTAGTTAGATATGATACTCCAGATGCATGAATAGAATAATGGCTTTAATCATATGTTAGACTAATTAAATAAATATCACATGGTACAACCATAGATATCCACCCATTCATGGGCTGCAAGCACTTGAGTATTGCAGCCACCCATAGAACTATCTCGGGTGAGACTGCACAATACACCCTATGTGTTGCGTTGTCTTCTGGTTTACCATGTGGGGCGATAGTTTTAGAGGGATTTTGTTCAAATCTTGTTAAATCTAAACTCGGGTCAATCTGTGATAATAAGGTAAGATCCGAGTAGATAATTTATCAAGTACAATAACAAAAACCAACAAATGGTTATGTTTCTGGTTGATTGGAATAGGATGGGATTGAGTGAATGAGACATGTTGAAGACGCGTCAAAAGAATGTTAGATCGGACGACAAGACATTAAGAAAATGAGAATATAAAGGGGGATGTTGAGACCATGGAATCCAACAAAGTCATAGATAGAGAGTTGGTTGAAGATGAAGGGGTTGAAGATGAAGGAGTTGGAGTTTACATAGAAAGATAATATAAACCCCATGCTAACACCGCACAAATATTTCAACAAGTATGTATTGAGTGACTTGCATGAAGTATTTTTCTATGATTTCCCGCATCTATTGCAGGAGTGGATATCAAGCTTGAAAGACAAACAACCTACAAATAGGATCAGATGACTAGAGTGGAATCTTGTAGAGATCGTGCAGTTACAACAAGTTGACAATAAATTTATGTGTGCAATAGATTTCTGGTTAGACATCATTGTTACAGGATTTATCACAGAATTTTCAATAGATATGGAGAAGTATTACAATGCATCTGAGAAAGAGTTCTTGAAGGGACCTCAAGGTAGGTATATCATATCTCTATATACTTATATTAATATATTACCATACAACAAAGGTGTAATGACAATGGATTCAGACAACTAAATTTTTTTGCGTGCATGGGGGAACGGGGGAAGCACTGAAATGAGAATGAGAAATGGAGGGAGAAATGGATAAAGGAAAGAAGGAGGAGGCCTTGGACCCGATCATGATGGACAGATACCAAATCAAGAAAATCATGGAAACAACTGGAAGAATGCATAGTGGAGTACCCTACCAATATAAGATTAACACCAAGAAGAGAGCCATAGATGCGAGGGAAGGCTTGGAAAGTGATGAAGAAGAGGTAGATGATCTCCAGTATGTGGAGAAGATTGAGGAAATCATGCGCACAACATATGAGAGGAAGATGAGAGGTCCAAGAGCAGGAATAGAAGGCAAAACTCCTATCCATATCAGTGTTAGTGTGGAACCCATAAATCCATGTGAAAATAATACACCAATAAGAACACCACCATTTAGACAACTAAATTTCGAGAGAAGGAATACATAATGAATTACATTGACACAGGGAAGAACAACTGGGGGATCTAGTTCAGGAAGCATTAGTCAAGTATCTTCACCATGTGGAGGTAGTAGTTCAACATTCAGGATGGCAGGACATGATCCCACCATCAAGCTACCATAATTCAAAGGAGAGGTGTCGAAGGACCCTGAGAAGCACTTGTTCATTTGTGAAAAGATATGGGAAGAAAAACAGATCACATATGAGGAAACTAAACTTGCGCAGTTAGCTATCACGCTAAGAGATCGTGCACTGTATTGGTACATGAGCTTAGCTACGAACAGTTCACCAGGGACAATTAGAACGATTGGAGATATCAAAAATCTATTGATAAATGAATTCCAGAAGCCTATCTCAGAGGATCAATACATGAATGTGATGATAGAGATTAGACAGAAACCAGGAGAATCTATATGGGAGATTGACCATAGATTAAAATGATTGAAGGGAAAGATAAAGTATGTCATGACATATATGAAACATAGGCATTTGTTTGTAAATTCACTGCTACCACACTTGAAATACCCCTTGCCACAACAAAAGTTTTAGACTCAGGAAGATGCTCTGCAGGAATCCCTACAATTGGAAGAGAACAAATATTAGAAGATATATCCATCCATAGAGGAGTTGAAGGAGGATTTGAATAAATTAACATTTCAGCTAAACCAAAACAAAGGTAAGGAAAAAAGATAAGTCGTTTGGTGTACCACATGTAGGACAAAAGGACACCATAAGAATGAATTCCCAACATTCGTGCAGTACATGGCAATGGGACCACCAAACACGTTTCCAATAGGAGGACTATGTGAGATCTGTAAGAAATAGGGGCATCATCCATATCACTGTCCAATGATGTAGAAATACGAAACAGTACCTAAGATTTCATATTGCAACTTTTTCAAGTCGGTAGGCCATGATGACAAGGATTGCAATACCATGGACCTAATCAAGGAAAGAACATCAGATTCTTACAAGGTGTAGGAAGAAATGATGACCAGGAAATTTGCACCATAGTTTAACCAAGTACCATCCTCATGTAACATTGCATAGCAACAATATAACACTACGCAAAAAAAATATAACATTGCGCAGCCGCAGTAGAATACTATGCAATCGCGGTACAATACCGCACAACCACATTGTAATCCCACGTAGTATAACCATGTGCCCTAGTACAATGCACCGTGAGGAGGTCAAGTTGGCTACAGAGGTGGAGGAAGAAGAAAATGAGGCTTTGGAAGAGGTAGAGGACCAATGGTATGCCACAATTATCAACAACCATGACACTATGCAAGAGAATGTCCACTTCCACCTATGACATGTATGTATTTCCATGCATCAGATCATGACACAGAAGAATGTCCTACACTATTGGGGAAGATACAAGAAAAGAGAAATCAAAACAATCAGAAAGTTCAGTGGATTTCATCAGAAGCAAGGGATGACAAAATAAATATCATCATAGTTACGCATGGAAGAGATAATATAAGAAACGACGCAGTAAGACAAGATCCAACACAACACCAATGGGTGAAGAATGATGTCGAACCACAAAAGCAATTTGATGCGTTGAATGAAAAGGAGATATTCAAGAAGGACAGACAAGAATTTTTTAAGCCGGACATTACATCGACATCAATTGTGCAGCATACCCAGGAAGTACCAACATATGAGATTCCTCCAGCGCTGGATCACACCAAAGAAGCATAACCCCTAGGACAAGTAAGTACGATTAAGGATTTTTTTCAATCCCGTGTCAAACTAATAAATGACCCATCATGTTTTAAAGTGTTACAAAATATGTTATAAATATGTAGCATAGAGGGAGAAGGAAAGATAGAACAGAAAATAGTGAATCATTTGCATGAAAAGAGGAGAACAAGAAGAGAATCTCGACTGAATGCCAACATTGGATATTTCAATATGGGAGATATTATATTGGATTTAGGATCTGAATTAAATGTGTTACCCAAGAAGACATGGAAATGTATGGGAGATCCCACATTAGGATATTCACCTATTCAGATGAAACTAGAAAATCAACACAAAGTTCTACCAATTGAAAGGCTGAAGGAGGTGACAGTAGATCTGGATGGGGTGCGGAATAAAGTTGATTTCAAAGTGATAAAGATAGTGGATGGCACAAAACCTTATCCATCATTTCTTGACTTGGATTGGTCATTTGACAATCAAGCCATAATCAACTTAAAAATGAGGAATATGACATTCAAGTCAAGAGAATACAGATTCATTGTGAATCCAACTACAGATGGGGTACTCGGGTGGAGAAGTATCTCATCATGTGCATTAGACTCAGATACAGGGTTAGATAATTGGAAGCAGAGGTTACACAAAGTCTCCACAAGAAGATGTGCAAGAATAGACCGTGCATTAAGATGGGTACGTACAGATATAAGGGAACCTCCCAGGTTCCATAGGGTGAATGACTTAGAAGAATTCTTAACAAGATATGAAGATGAAGTGTTATAAAATCATAGGCTCTTAGCTCTGGAGATAGCACTCAAGGAAACACCTACAATATGGTGGGGTGTGCACAAAGAGACAATCAAGGACTGGTACCAATGTAAGTAGTAGGGATGATTTTAAGGATGGAAATTTATGTTAAAATGTAGAAACCTTGGTGAATTTTACTAATCCTTCATATTCCAACTATAAATGTTTGGTGATATTTTTGTAAAAACATTCAAATTTCTAAGGATTTTCTATAGTTTGTAAAAACTTTTGGCGATTTTTAAGGTAAAATGATTTTATCCTATAGAATTTGGGCGATTCATTTTTAGAATAATGAATCATTTTTTTGGAAAATTAGCCCATGAGTGAAATTTAGCCCCTAAAATCATCCCTGGTAAATGGTTACTGCGCATCAGAGTTGGTGCAGAACAGGGAAGCAACCAACTGCAAAAATATGACAGACAGGGGGCACCAACAAAACACTTGGAGAAGTGAAAAACACTATGGAGGATGACACCACTAGAGGAATGGCCTCATCACTTTATTCCAACATTAGAAGGGAGTCCAGCAAACTATTATATAGACCAGGAATTGCGCAAAGGAACTATAGACTGGACAACATTATAGAAGAATTTTACAGTCACTTTCTCATTTGAACATGAGAACCCCAACATAGACTCAGCACTCAAACAAATCCAAGGGTGATATTCATTAAAGAACCGGAAGTTGAACTTATGACAAAATATCAACAACAGGATAGACAGATAGTAAAAGAACTATGGTCATGCTAACATGTGCAAGAACAAGCCCCGGATGAAGATGACCCATGCAACATTCATATAATATAAGTTGAAGGTTAAATAGAGGTGGAAGGTCCACCTCTGGAATTAGAATTATTTTTTGTGATGATCAAGGTGAAGAAATTCAACATTAGGATAGCTGAGAATCCTAAAATGGCCAACATTGGAGACTATTGGGATGAGAAAATAGTAGAAAGCATAATAGAGTTACTACGCAAGTACAATGACTTGTTCCCAACAACGTTCATGGAAATGAAAGGCATAGCAAGAGAGCTAGGTGAAATGAAGATACCTATCATATCTTAGGCAAGACCGATCATACATAGACAATATAGATTAAACCCAATATATAAGTAAAAAGTGAAAGAATAAATTGACAGGATGTTGGAGGCTGGAATCATAGAACTAGTAGAGGAATCAGAATGGGTAAGCCCTATGGTATTTCAGGAGAATAAACAGGGATGGATAAGGATATGTGTCAACCTAAGGAATTTGAATGATTCTTTCCTACATGACCCTTTCCATAATCCTTTCACGGATGAGGTGTTGGAGAACGTAGGAGGCCAAGAAGCTTACTCATTCACTGACGGGTTCTTAGGATACCATCAGATCAAGATAGCTCTAGAAGACAAGTACAAGACCAATTTTGCCACGGAATGGGAATCCTATCAGTACACATTCATTCCATTTGGACTAAATAATTCACCAACAATATTTTTTAGAGAAATCATAGCTGCATTCAAAGAATTCATCCACCAATTTCTAGAGGTATACCTAGATAATTGGGCAGTCTACAGTTTGTTGAAAGACCATGTAGAGGTGTTGAGGTTGATGTCAGAAAGATGCAGACAGTGTCAAATATCTCTAAACATCAATAATTTCATCTTTGGAACACCCTTTGGGATACTATTGGGACACATAGTGTGTAAACAAGGCTTGTTAGTAGATCTTGCCAAAATTGTAGTAATTGTTAATCTACCACCACCAAAATTAGTATGTCAGTTAAGAGAAAAATTGGTACACATAGGATATTACAAGAAATTCATAAAAGGGTATGCGTAGATCACTGCGCCAATGGAGAAACTATTGAGAAAGGATAGCAAGTTTCAGTGGAATGAGGACTGTTAGAGAGGATTAGACACTCTAAAAGAGAAGATGGTAACCACACCAATACTAGTATTCTCAGATTGGGAAAAGAAATTCCATGTGAATTTAGATGCATCATCCATAGCACTTGGAGTTATTCTAACGTAGCCAGGAATAGGAGAATTAGACCATCATATAGAATTCACTAGCAAAAAATTGTCATAGTCATAGAAGAATTACAATACCACAGAAAGAGAAGGCCTAGCTATGGTCTATGCACTGTATAAGTTCAAACATTACTTATTGGGAAAACATTTTAAGATGTTTATAGATCATTCAGCTCTCAAATACCTATTCAATAAGCCAATGTTGGGTGGAAGAATTTGTAGATGGTTATTTTTGTTCCAGGAATTTGACTTTGAAGTGATAGACAAACCAGGGAAGTTGAATGCAAGACCTTATCACCTGTCAAGGATCACCAATGGAGAGGCATCGACGAATCTAGAGGACAACTTCCCTGATGCACGGTTATTTTTAGTTCAAGTAGCTGATGAATATTTTTTTGACATCATTCAATACTTGAGTATAGGGACTGTGCCACAAGAATTCAACATTGTGCAGAAGAAAAATATGGTAGTGAGAGCTACAGACTATCAATTGATTGTAGGACACTTATACAAGATCAATGCAGACAACATCTTGAGAGTATGTGTACTAGAACATTAAAGACCTGGGATTTTAGCAGAAGCCCATGAGGGAATAGTAGGAGGAAATTATGTAGGCAAAGCTACCGTGCAAAAGGTATTGTGTGAAGGACTATGGTGGCCGACTGTTCACATAGATTCAAAGGACTACTTCCAGAGATGTGATGTATGTCAGAGGGTTGGTAAAACCAATAGAAGGGATGAGATTCCCCTAACACCACAAGTAACCTTGAAAGTATTCAAAAAATGGGAAATAGACTTTGTGGGACCACTTAACCCACCAACAAAAAGGTCAGAAGAAAGGTATATTATTACTACGATAGAGTACTTTACAACATGGGAAGAAGCATCACCAGTAAAATATTACAGCACAAAGACTGCAACACGCTTATGTTTTGAGCAAGTGATCACTAGATTTGGATCCCTAAGGATCTTGATGAGTGACCAAGGCACTCACTTCATTAACAACACTATTAAGGCTATGACTGAGGAGTTTGAAGTTTATCATCAAAAGAGTACACCATATCATCCTCAAGCAAATGGAACAGTGGAAGCCTTTAATAAGATCCTAGAAAATGCATTGACAAAGATCTGCAATGTCAACATGGACGATTGGGACTTGAAGATACCAACAGTATTGTGGGCCTATAGGACCACATGTAAAAAATTCACAAGGAAGACACCATTTAGATTGGTTTATGGACAAGAAGAAGTGGTGCCATTAGAATTTTTGGTACCTAGTCTGTGTGTAGCAACAATTACTAACATGACAGAGCGAGGTGTAGTACAAGAAAGGCTAAGTCAACTAATGTTCATGGAAGAAGACATAATTCTATCATTGTTTCACCATGAGGTATAGAGATCAAGAGACAAATCTTAGCATGATAGGCATATTAAAAGGAAAAGTTTCAAGGAGGGAGACCTAGTTTTGGTGTACGACAGTAAATCTCTTCAACACCCAGGAAAAATCAGAATACATTGGTTGGGACCATATGAAGTAAATACTGTCAAAGATAGGGGAGTTGTACAGTTGAAGGATTTGGAAGGAAAATAACTCATAGGAATGATCATTGGGCGTCAACTAAAACTGTATAGGGACATTCGACCTCCTAGCACTTAAAAAAAAAATGCACCAGACAACAAAGGACTACACGCAACAACAGGGGAGCTACCGCGCTAGACACCAGAAGACAGCATGCAGTTAAAATATCCTTAGCGAGACGAAAATAAAATTTCCACACGCAATGAAGGAACAACATAGCGCACACTGGGAAAACTTAGCACGTCAGAAAAAGGACCAATGTTCAGAAAAAAAAAAAAAAAGGAGGAAATTGGAAAAATGGTGGTTATGGAAAAAAGGTGCCAACTGGTGATGTCTATCAAAATTGAATGACAATAACTTTCGAAGTGACGTCACATTAATCGCACCAACTGGTGACATCAAGGGAATTCAATGCCAAGTATGCGAGATGTACCAATTCATTTAAACCACATCTTGGGTAACTTCTTTGAGAAGTTTCACGTCACTTGTTATATAAGGAAGGCACGCAGGTAATGGAAGGGTTATTATGAAATTGAGAAAGCACAGAGCGACAGAGTATATGGAGAAAAGGACAATCTAGCAAAATTTACAGAGCGAACTAGCTTGACAGAGATCAACCTGAACCACCATGGCACCACCCAAGCTAGGTGCATCAAGCCAGGACTACAGAAAACCATGAAAAAAATCACATGGAATTGAACAGGAACCCGCACAGACTGTCGAATTCATCAACTTGGATGAAATATATTCACCCAATATGTAACCAACGAGTCCCACACCCGTGGTGGAGGAAACCCAACAAACAACAACAATTGGCATGGACATTGATATGTCGAAAATGGGACAGGGCTAGTAGGCCAAGGACACTGGAAATCCTTTGTGCCTTGAACACCCAAAAGGGGCCCCGGGGGTTAATGGGACAGTCCCAAAACAGACAGAAGTGGTCATGCCAGGAAGTTCACACACAATAGTATCGTAGAAGCAACAGGAGAGTATAGTAGAAGATGTCACAGGTCATCCAAAGGTATATGCAGAGGACATAATGATGGAGGTTGGAACCTCAAGTCATCTACCACAATGAAAGGTAAAACAACCCATAGCAAGATCATCGCGCAGACAAGATACAACAACCATAGTCTTGTTGCATATTCCGGAAGGGGTGTGCACCACACCTAACCTTTTAGGATGCATGGAAAAACTACGGTACTCAGACCACGATGTGGAGGATATGGAAAAGTTCTTTGAATTTGCAAGTCAAGTCTACCTGGACAGCATGGGTACAGGACCCTTCGGTGATCCAATTTTGCAACCAAAATAGTGGGCAGTCAAATTGTCCAACACCGAGATTCTAAATATATTAGATATCCCACATTTTGGAAGGGGTTGCGACGTAAACAACTGTGTTAATAAACTGATGGAAGTGACCCACGGATGTACTTATGGGTGGAAGATCCTTTCTCTATATATGTAGAGCTCATTTCTTTTATTACAGGGTTTTCATCTCGGGGGGAGAATCCTGCGCAATACCTCGATGACAAGAAAAAGGATAAGGCATTGGTGGAGGAGATGAAGAAGATTCATGGCACAGAGAGAGGGTCACACAGAATCATCATCAAGTGCATTAGTAACGCAGCAACAAGGTTGGCCACTAAACTCATGGTGTGCAATTTTCTCAGGAAGTTGCACAAGGAGGAAGTCCATGTTGGGGTCGTCGCAATTGTAGCACAGTGCACAGAGGGCACTATGCTCATCTAGGCCTCGTACTTATTAAAAATGATCCTTGAGGACTGAAAATATGCACATGAGTACCTAGGCACATAGTTTCATTACTCTTGGCTACTCATATTTATTGCCTTGATCAGATGGAGGGAGCCCAAGTACACATACTTTTGCAAGCAAACTAGTCGTTACCACATAGCACAATACACATTGTTGGGAAGCACTTCAGACCCAAAATTCAGAAGTGAAAATGCAAGCATGTTCATGAGGCATTACAACGACCTCCAAGAAATCATTTCCAACACTTGGTAAATTACTCCAGAAATGGTCGTGCAATATCGGGACATCACAAACTTCAAAGCGGTCAGGCATACCGGATGGATACAAGCATGAAGGGATCCCGAGAAGGAATGGCTACAACTATGATACTGCGTCAAGGAAGAGGATGTATAGATGGCCATCAAAGATTGGCAAGATGACTGGAGAGTTCCAGTTCTGACTCAAGAGATGCCCACGGATAAGGAGTTTGAGGCAGGGAAATATCAAACACCTGTTGGAGATAAAGCTATGGCAAAGGAGCCAAATCCAAGTTAGAAGCCGACAAAAAAAAACAAAGTGGGTGTGCCAAAGAAAGGTACCCAGATCAAGAAAAAGGACACCACCCAGGCACCGAAAGAACAGGAAGAAGGGGCTGAGACAGCACAAGGAACCACATCGAGTGCTACCCAACAGGAACAAGGAAAGGCCAAGAGGCCAATCATACACACTCGAGATGCACGCAAGAATGCCAAGGTGCACAAGACGTTGCTAGAATATACAATCACTGAGGACGATGCAGACCTCATGGTCAAAAGAGTCCACGACCGGGAAGTTGAGGAGTTTGAAGATGCCCAACACAAAAGGGAACAAATCCAATATGATTTGGCTAACATGAGGCAGGCCCTAGATGATATCATAGAATCATAGAGGGAGGGAAAAGGAACAGATTCATTCCCCGCATCATCAGAAGCAAGAGCCAAGGCTGCGTCAAGTGAATGATATATGATCCAGAAGATAGCACAGGAGAGCCTGACTTTCCATGTTACACCTAGGATTCTGCGCATGGATGATATTGTAGGCCAGACACCCTTGAAATATCTAGCACAAATACAATTGGTAATGGGGTGGATACCAACCAAGGCACTATACAAACTGCAAGTTAGTCTTGCACAGGAGGTGCAGTCACGCACATGAACAAACGCAGCAAAGTTTTGAAACACACAAGGGAAAACAAAGAGGAGTTGGAGTTGGTGCTCGAGAAATTCAAGCGCAATACCAAAGATGAGAAAGATCACATATATAGGATTGAGAAGGGACTAGTTGTAGCTTG
This sequence comes from Picea engelmannii, assembly GCA_009831015.1. Lineage (NCBI taxonomy): Eukaryota > Viridiplantae > Streptophyta > Pinopsida > Pinales > Pinaceae > Picea > Picea engelmannii. The sequence continues at coordinate 210,033 of ML793662.1, read as the reverse complement.
TGATAGAATTCTAAAAAGCGTGCAAATAGCAGAGCCCGCGACAACGCATAAAATTGATCATATTTTGCAAACAATTGATCAATACAGGAAGGAAATCGAGCACCTCCAAGAACAAATCATCCCTACCACTCCCCCAGAGGTGAAGGAAGAGAGTAAGTAAGAAGCATCCAGACAAATGGATGAAATGGAACGAGAAGTCAACGCAGTTGTTGACTTGTTTGATAGAGAAACACAGCTATAGACAAAGTTGGAGGAAGATCAAGAGGTCCAACACTAGGACTAGGAAGAGGAAAATATAAGCACAGTTGTTCAGGACCTCAAGCAGAGGCAGAAAATGATGAATATCACCGAGCGCCTCAAAGGAGTACAAGACATGAATAATATGCAAGAAGAGCTAATAGTTGCAGAAACACAGAAGAAGGATTGACAAGATCAAATGGAACATCTCCAAGATCTAGCAGCGGATATCATTGCACAAGGAGAGGAGGAAAATAATAACATGGTGCAAACACAGGCAGAGTGCACAGAAATGCTCAGTGAGGAGATCACAACACAAGTGTTGGACGTGCTTAGAGAAAATACTGCACAGGCTCAAACACAAGAAAGGGAACTCACAGACAAGTTCCATACTCTTGTAGGAGTTGTTGAAGAAGCATGCAAAGCATAGGTGGCTTGGGACAAGCCACATGTTAGTGTTTGGGGCCTGTTGGATGCAGATCCAGTCAAGGGAAAAGGTTATTTTTGGGAACAGAAGGAAGAAGGGAAGAAAGGACAACTGGAAGGAAAACTAGAACATTCAAGGGAAGCATGTGAGGCGTGCATGCAAGGGAGACCTAATGACGTTAGGGTTAGGATTTTTGTAATGTATTGTAATGGTTGATGAGCCAAGAATATATATAAGTAGTACTTAGGAGGTCTAGAGGAGGAGGAGAGGGGGAATATTGGAAAATAGGGAGAGTCCGAAAGATGTAAGGTTTGTAATAAATGTACTATTTGTTGGCACAAGGGCAGACCCAAGGTTCAATGCTACAATAGTGCACCAAAAAAACCCTAACTACCAGCCCTTTTGGAAACACTCGTGAAGCAGATGATGTCTCACCCGAGGTAGAGGCAGGGGTGGTTACAGGACTCAGGTGTCTGCAACCTTAGGTGGGACACAGATCTGTGATTATAATAGTGATAGAGCACTTAGCACCATTATTTCATCATTATTTAACCAATATCTACTCTACAGAGAAAACAGAGCATCGTGGCATTCACCTAGATCTAATGTATTTAAGCACTTAGCATAAATAAATGGATCAGATCTAGCAGATTCAAGCACTGAGCACATTCACCTATGTCAGATCTAGAATCCAAATTCATCATAATCACAAAGCACAAATAGATCTATCTATCTATATCAAAGCACTTAGCAAGTAAAGACATAAACACATCAGAACATCGCATAGAGCAGAATAACATAGTATTTATGTGGCTCAACCCCACCCTGGGGCTACATCCACCAACTCTTCTTCTTTATTAGCTTCTTCAATAGGTTACATGCACAGAGCCTCAAAACCCTACTTCGCATAGGACAAGAGATATGTGCACACCTTGCCAGATCCTCCTTCCCCGAGCTAGGTCTAGCACAAAGCCTTTCACAGTCTGTTACAACCACTTGCACTTATCTCTACAAGTTTCTCACAATATTCACAGAGCATCTACAAACCATACTTGAACTTAGAACTTAGCATATCAACCAGCTAATTATATCACCTAGCTACTTATTTATACTTTACAAAATAGGCCTAAACATGGGTAAACCCATGGGTCAACATCCCATACCCATTACATAATCCCAAATCCTAAAAAGGACCCAAAAAGGGGCCGAGATCCCACGATCTTTGCTTCGTCTTGCACTCTGTATTCAACAGGATATCGAAGTCCCAAAATAGGTCAAACTTGACCAAGGATATCCCAAAACTTGGTCAAAGGCCAATAATCCCCCAACAGTCACATGTGACTCGTCCCAAGTCACTCTGGTCTGACTAGTTTTGCTTCGAACGCCTAGAGATTGGCTCGAGTTGCTTCGACTTGCTATTGTGCTACGACCTCCTATTCAACAAACTCTTGGATGACTACATCATTGATAGGTCCCTCTAGACGTTGTTAAGTTGTAGTGACAACCTTCTCTAGCTTTGGTCATTGGCCTTCTACCTCTATAAACAATTGGTAATCCTTTTCTTGTACAGGTTGGATTTTTTGAGTTACCTCCATAAATCTACTTTGGATAGTGTGGATCTATTGTTGGGCAGTCCACTTCTCTTGGGATTTCTTCATTCTTTCCACAGCTAATAGGGGCTTCAGTTGCATCTGTATATTTTCATCTTTATACTTCGCCTCTTGGAGCTGTGACTCCAGTGCCTTCAGTTCCGGGTTCTCCATGATTTGTTCATAGGTCTGGGCACTATGATCAGTGAGTTTCTTACATTCCAGGGTAAGAGCCTTTATCCTTTCAATTGTGCTCTGGGTGGTTTATTCTCTTTGGTATCCTACATCTTGTGGGGTCTCAGGTACAGTGCGTATCTCCAAATATTCTATGCGTTTTTGTAGATGGTGGATGGATTCTGCGAGCTGGTTCACCTGTTGTGTAACTCGGTCTTCTGCCTTGATTTCTAAGACAATCATAGATCAAAGTTCTTTGTTTACCGCTTATTTTACTTCTTGTTGCTCTGTGAGAAACTGTTCCTTTTATTGTTGTAGTTGTGCTTTTTCTTCATCAAACTTCACTTGGAGAGAAATATTTGTTTGTTCTGCATCACTGCGCTACTCTACGAGTACTCCTTGTACTTGTGTCAAAGCCTAGGTGGCTTGCTCTATTTCTTCCTATGCTCGTCGAAGGTGAGCTTCAACTATATAAGGTGTAAGGTAGCTAGAGAGGTAGTGGGGGGGGGGCAGAGGGCCCATAGTGATAATAGTGGAAGCCATTCAATGTAAGGTGGACTAGGTCCACTATATTATTAAATAATGCCCACTATGGTAGTTAGATATAATAAATGGGTAATTAGATATAATAAATGTAAGAGGACTTCTTAGAAGGTTCTCCTTCTAGAAGATTCCTCCTCTAGAATGTTCTTAGGTGATGGTAGCACTATATAAAGGGGTTCAAGCAATGTAATGGGATATGAAGATAGTATTGTATTTGGAGCAATATCTCAATAGGAGAATGCCCCCTCGAAGAGGCAAGTGAACAGGAGAGGATCCCTTCCATAATAGGATCCATTGTATGGTGTTGCCCTACTTCAAGGGTTTGATAGTAATAAAGGAGATTTTTCATATTGTTCTTGTATATTTGTTTTGGGTATTTTTTATTCATTATTTGGTTCTTAACAAGTGGTATCAGATCACTTTCCTTGGTAGACATTGTGGGCAAATATTTTTATTTTTTCATATTTGTTTTCGGAGAATAAAAAAGAGGGCCGCGACATTCCAGAAATTTTCGGTATATTCTTGTGAAAATTTGTAGAAACGGGTTGTAGATATGATTTCCTCTCAGAAAAACACTCAATTTGAAAAAAACAATCGTCTGAAACGGAGTTCGGGAAGTCAATATATTGAAGTTTTAAAATATGCAACTTTTCAAGGTTTTTTCCGCGGACGGCGGGGCAATTTTTTTTTATAAATGTAGCAGTTGGAGGCCTAATTTGTCCAAAAAAATTAAAGATATGAGTTCCTCTCACAATTTCACCCAATTTAAATAAACAAATCAGCCAAAACAGAGTCCAGGAAGTGAAGTTATGAGCATTTTAAATTCCGTTGTTTTTTAGGGTTTTTCTGGAAAACGCTGCGATTTTCTACAGTAAGTTATTGTTATTATTTTTTGGGTTTTTCGTGACGGCTGCGGAACTGAAGATTTCATAGGGTGATAATATGGCTATTTCCTCTCAAACCTTCAAATAAATTCTTGAATCATTCAAATCTCAATTGTATGACACATTGAATGACAAATTGGATGTCTTTGTAGATGGTCTCAATGATAATTTCCGTAGTATTCAAGATTCATTGGATAACATGCGGGAGGGATTTCTTATGTCAGACCTCAAGGATGAATATAATCAATAAATATATGCTTGGTATGATTTTGAGGCCGATTGTGATGATTGGTATATGGATAGTTTTCATTTCTGGGATGACAACCACTTCCATGTTTTATTTGATGACTCTATTCCACCTTCTGTAGAGAACATCAATGTCTCACATCAGGAGCTAGTTACCAACATCCAACCTACATATTCTACAATGGTATTTTTCCTTCCAAATTCATATTTTATCATCTCCCACTATGTGGATGGATATTGTTATTTGGATCCACATGATAGGTGTCAGTATTGGGAGCATCATTTTCAGTTGGTTATTGGGTGTTGATATCTTCCATGTGGGGTTCACGTGAGCAATTGGACATGTGACCCTGGTTTACAATGGTAGTTGGACTACTTCAGCATGGTGGCTTCCATTTCTCAATGGGAACCTAGTTCTCTAGTCTACTTCAACACTATGGTCCACACTTATCCATGAGACCCTGGTATATGGTTGTACATCAAGCGTTGAGGACAATGCTTTCATAAGGGGGGTGGAATGTAAGATAGCTAGAGAGGTAATGGGGGGGGGGAAGAGGGACCATAGTGATAATAATGGAGGTCATTCAATGTAAGGTGGACTAGGTCCATTATATTATTAAATAAGGCCCACTATGGTAGTTAGATATAATAAATGGGTAGTTAAATATAATAAATGTAAGAGGACTTCTTACAAAGTTCTACTTCTAGAATATTCCTCCTCTATAATGTTCTTAGGTAATGGTAGAAATATATAAAGGGGTTCAAGCAATGTAATGATGTATGAAGAGAATTATTGTTTTTGGAGCAATAGCTCAATAGGATCATTCCCCCTCGAAGAGTCAAGTGAACAGAGAGGATCTCTTCCATAATAGGATACGTTGTATGGTGTTTCCCTACCTCAAGGGTTTGGTAATAATATAGTGTTGTTTCTTCTATCTTGCTCTGTGGATCTATTGTGTATTCAATATTTGTGATAATATAGTGTGGTTTCTTCTATCTTGATCTGATACCACTTGTTAAGAACCTGAATAGATCTACAAATGTAATTACCACAAATACTGAATACACAATAGATCCATGGAGAAAGAGAGAAGAAACCACACTATATTATTACCAAACCCTTGAGGTAGGGAAACACCATACAATGGATCCTATCATGGACGGGATCCTCTTCTGTTCACTTGCCTCTTCGAGGGGGCATCCTCCTATTGAGTTATTGCTCCAAATACAATACTATCTTCATATCCCATTACATTGTTTGAACCCCTTTATATAGTGCTACCATCACCTAAGAACATTCTAGAGGAGGAATATTCTAAAAGTAGAACCTTCTAAGAAGTCCTCTTACATTTATTATATCTAATTGCCCATTTATTATATCTAAATACCATAGAGGGCCTTATTTAATAATATAGTGTACCTAGTCCACCTTACATTGAATGGCTTCCACTATTATCCGTATGGGCCCTCTGGGCCCCCCTGCTAACTCTCTAGCTACCTTACACCGCCTAGCCAATACAGTCGAAGCTCGCCTTCGACAAGCACAGGAAGAAATAGAGAAAGCCACCCAAGCTTTGACACAAGTACAAGGAGTACTCGTAGAGAAACACAATGTTGCAGAATAGGAAAAGCTTTCTCTCCAAGCGAATTTTGATGAAGAAATAACAAAACTCTAGCAAGAAAAGGAACATTTTCTCATGGAGCAACAAGAAGTAAAAGAAGTGGTCAACAGAGAACTTTGATCTATGACTGTCTTAGAAATCAAGGCAGAAGACCGAGCTACATAGTAGGTGAACCAACTCGCAGAATCCATCCAACATCTACAGCAACGCATAGCATATTTGGAAATACACATTGTACCTGAGACCCCACAAGATGTAAGAGACCAAAGAGAAGAAATCACCAGGAGCGTGGTTGAAAGGATAAAGGCTCAACACTTTCATAAGGGGGAATGGAATGCAAGGTAGCTAGAGAGGTAGTGGGGGGGCCCAGAGGGCCCATAGTGATAGTAGTGGAAGCCATTCAATGTAAGGTGGACTAGGTCCACTATATTATTAAATAAGGGCCACTATGGTAGTTAGATATAATAAATGTAAGAGGACTTCTTATAAGTTTCTACTTCTAGAAGATTCCTCCTCTAGGATGTTCTTAGGTGATGGTAGCACTATATAAAGGGGTTCAAGCAATGTAATGGGATATGAAGATAGTATTGTATTTGGAGCAATAGCTCAATAGGAGGATGCCCCCTCGAAGAGTCAAGTGAACAGGAGAGGATCCCTTCCATAATAGGATCCATTGTATGGTGTTTCCCTACCTCAAGGGTTTGATAGTAATAAAGGAGATTTTTCATAGTGTTCTTGTATATTTGTTATGGTGCTTTTGTATTCAGTATTTGGTTCTTAACAAGAAGTGGAGTTGAGATAGATCATCTCCCAACTCAAGTTCTCCTTATGGTAGCGGCATGGTGGAGACAGTGTGGGTGGACTGTAGGGCCTGCTATACCCCTCAAAGTTCAGTCTCAATTCAATCATACATATCCTCTTTCTTTGCTTCTTGTTTCTCTGCTATTTCCAACGAAGCATATTGCAGGGATGCTATGAGGAATTCGAAGTCATCGAAGGTGAGGAAAGTCTGCATCTTGGTCATGGAGGCATTTGATTTCTTCCAGAAAGAAGGTTTCGGAGGCGAACCTTTCCTCTTATTCAGGGGATCAACCTCATCTCCTTGATTCTATTCAACTTCTTTGTCATCTAACTCTTCACCATCACCTCCTTGCTCTAGTGATATGGAAGCAATTTTTACAGATGCACTGTCTAATCCTTAGACCTCTTCGGTCTTCTTTGTCCTGCTAGGTATGGGTGTATCCTGCGTTGTTTCTGAGTTGTCGATGTCGGATATCTCTGCAGGGTCTGCTAGAATAAGGAGGTTCATTGACGAGTCCTTAGTGATCTCCTTCAAGTCCTCCTCCATCAGCTTATAGTAGGATTGATTTTGTTTCTTGTGTCCATTGGCATGCACTGTGATATAAATAAAATGTCGATCTACGTTGAACTTCATCAAAGGCATGAATCGATGTAGAGTGTTTAGAGTCATGCAAGGCTTAGACTGTATGGCTATATTCAGCTGATTTTAGTAGGTATGAAAAACATCATTTGACTGCCATTATTTATTCATGTCATTGAATACCAAAGGGTACTGAACTTCGCGGCCAACGGTTCAAATGGATTGATGTCCTAGAAGGTAGCACCTTCCGGAATCTCCTAGGAAATAAAAGCTATAAGGATCAAGAGCCATATGAAATGAAATTCATATCCTTTATCCTTTTCTTCTTTGTAGTTGAGTTACAACTGGTTCACCAAGTACTTCACCCAGTTCATATGAAGGCCTTCCGCGTACTTCCCTGCAAGTTTGACTACAAAACCAGTGACTTGGGTAGGTCAATTATTTCTTACTAACTTCCCTGCAATCAAATGATAGGTGAGGTGCACTGCGCCAATTTGGATAGAAGCTAACTTGTAGCCTCACATTCCCTTCTCAACATCGCCGTAAGTGTCCTTGATTTTCTATGCTAGAGCTCGATCCATGGCTTTTTCGAGGTAAAAATCCTATGGATCAAGTCCTTGCATACTCAATCCCATGATCTGATTGATCATCGTCGGATCAACTGTTATACGATGGCTTGGCCACAAATAACCACCATGGTAACAAGACAACAACATCTTGACACATGCATTCACCTCCTGGTGTCTTCCGAAGTGGGGAATCTTCATGACGTTCAGCAGGGTGGATTGCACGAGGTTCATAGTCCACGACTAGGGGATTATCTTCAAATTCTTCCCCTTAGTTTTGGTCAGGTACTTATGTGGGGAAAGCATGTTATAGACTTTCCAATCTCCGAGGTTGAAGTCACTGAAACTCAACGCTGCAATCTTATCTTGGTCTACTCAAACTACGCGGATCCCCTTCTGGAGGTACACAGTGACCAAGGTGTACTCAAAATATCTAGGTACGTTGTCTCAATTTATTGCGCTACTCAGAGGTGGAATTTAGGTGGGTAATATAGTCAAGATCAATTTGGCATTCTCTAGATCATCCATGTGCTTGGTTCACTTTTCATATAATGGCTAGGATTGTCTGTCTCCACGATCAGTTGACGGGGAGGCTGGAATTCCTCTCATCGACGATTCTTGTACACCTGTATACATCGACATGATTCCTTCAGTCATGAGATCGATCAAAACTTCTTCCACAACTTTCTCTACAGCGCTCAACTTGTCCGACATACACACTTGGGGTTAACAATCTCGGGTTCAAGGAGTAACTTAGACACTGAAATAGGATAGACAGCAAGAGTGTGATGATCATTGTATACAATCATTTTAGTCTACAGGCTCAAAATCTCAGTTGGAAAAAGTGTTCTTTGTGCATGGCACGATGGGATAAATAGGTAACTCAGCAACGGATCTCTTGCAACGGGTATGAAGCCTTCATTAATTATGTTATGTCCGTTATGGCACAGTCCCAACGGTCAGATGGCAAGACGTCTAACCATAAATGTATTTCTACTCGTTTTAAGCATTGGTCTAATGGTTATAATGTCCCCAATGGCTATATGGCTTTGCCATGGTGAAGTGCCATGTGTCGTTGTTCTGATATCCTGATGAAGCTCCAAATTTGCAAATTTTCCTTTTGCAAGGTTCCCTCTGGAACCTTATGCAACTTGTCAATCTTATCTCTCTTATTTCTTATCTTTCTAGCGTCCTTCCCAGTGAGGTTCGTCTTAGTATGCCTTTTTCCGTTCTGATTCTTATCTTCTTTTGGCATAGTTACTTTTCATTGTTTAGATTCTTTCCTAAGATTCGAGGGTGATCCTCCTTATTTATCTGGAATAGGTACTTCAATCTTTTGTGGGTCTTCTAGTGTTCTTGCAATTTCGACATCCAGGTCTCTGGTGTTAAATAGCTTCGATCTGTTCTTTTGTTCTTCAATCAAGTGTGAGGTCCTTCTAGTCATGAACTCTTTTAACTCTTTCTTCTGTTGTTCTAAAACTTCTTCTTCTTCTTTCCTTTTGGCCTGATCTCTTTCAATCCAAGGTTTTCCCAGTAGCATGGTAAATGGGGCACTATTCTCAATAAATTCAATAATCTCAAAATCTTCCTCTGTCGAAGTTCCATTGGCATTCATAGGTATCCGAGTGAGCTTTCCACATAGGTTTATCAGCTTTCCTTTGAATAGTCCTATTCCTCCTAATGAAGGAATCATAGCAAGCCTCCCTATAGCTTCCCAAGTTCTCTCTATCATGATATTCACCTGTGTTTCCTCATTTAGAACACAATCAATGTCGAAGTCTCCTATTCTTGCTTCAAGGCATTCTTTTTCTTTGAATATCTCTGTATCTGACATGGCGGTGGTCATTCAGGGTTTCTTTCATCTGTAGAAATACTTTCTCTGATTCTTTATGGGACTCTATCATAATCTTAGTTTATAGATCTACCTTAGGGTTTTCTTGTCTCGTGTTCATTTCTTTAAGCTTAACAATCATTCTAGTGAAATCCAATACTTCATGGTCCATATCTTTACAACAAAGACAACTAGGTCTTCTCCCAGGGAATTCCTTAGCAATATGTCCTGGTTTTATGCAACTATAACAGAGGGTTAATCCTCTCTTTATTTTAAATGATCCCTATCCTTTCCTGTACTGCACACTAGGATCATGGTAGCTAACCTGCAAACATTTCTTTCTAGGATCCTTCATACACTTATTAGTCCAAACATTCTTTCTATGCATAGGTATAACATATTTTTCACTATTCTTATCAGATCTACTCATATCAAATCTTCTTTTATCTATTAATACCCTATTTTTCAAGCTAGGATAGAATCTATCAAATATGCTTAGATCCATACTGTTGAAACAAAAATTTCCACTTATCTTACTTCTATAGAGCACAAAGTTTTCAGATCTAGAACTTTTTAATATTCTTACCTTTATCAGAGCACAGAACTTTTAGATCTTACCTCTTTTAATAAAAAATTCTCACTTCTACCTTCCTCAGAGAACAAATCTTTCAGACGTCATCCTCACTCGAGGTAGAGGTAGGGGTGGTTGTAGGACTCAGGTGTCTGCAACCTTAGCTAGGACACAGATCTGTGATTATAATACTTGATAGAGCACTTAGCACCATTATTTCATCATTATTTAACCAATATCTTCTCCACAGAGAAAACAGAGCATCGCAACATTCACCCAGATCTAATGTATTTAAGCACTTAGCATAAATAATGGGATCAGATCTAGCAGATTCAAGCACTAAGCACATTCACCTATGTCAGATCTAGCATTGAGATTCAGCATAAGCACAAAGCACAAATAGATCTATCTATCTATATCAAATCACTTAGCAAGTAAATACATAAACACATCATAACATTGCATAGATCAGAATAACACAGTATTTACGTTGTTCACCCCCACCCTAGGGCTACGTCTAACATCTCTTCTTCTTTATTGGCTTCTTCAATAGGTTACATGCACAAAGCCTCAAAACCCTACTTCGCATAGGACAAGAGATCTGCGCGCACCTCGCCAGATCCTCCTTCCCTGAGATAGGTCTAGCACAAAGCCTTTCACAGTCTATTACAACCACTTTCACTTAGCTCTACAAGTTTCTCACAATATGCACAGAGCATATACAAACCATACTTGCACTTAGCACTTAGCTTATTGGCCAACTACTTATGTCACCTAGCTACTTATTTATACTTTACAAAATAGGCCTAAACATGGGCAAACCCATGAGCCAAAATCTCATGCCCGTTACATAATCCCAAATCCAAAAAAGGACCCAAAAAGGGGTTGAGATCCCGCGATCTCTTCTTCGTCTTGCACTCCGTCTTTGACAGGCTGTTGAAGTCCCAAAATAGGTCAAACTTAACCAAGGATCTCCCAAAACTTGGTCAAGGGACAACATTATTCCCTAAGTTGGTGAGCTAGAGAATAAGTGAGTGACTCAATCCAAAGGGTTAGATCACAGGCTGAGGAGCCTGGTGCGATCTATTCATCCTCCCAGGGATCGGGAAGCTTATTGAGATTGTAAGATCCAAGACTGTAAACATGCGTGAAGTGACATATTACTAAACCATAATAAAGATATTGAAAGCCAAATATTTGTGGGCGTAGCCTAGGAGGGGGGTGAACCACAATAACACTTGTGTTGTGTGATTGAATGTATGCATCTATATTGTTTTTAAGAATTAATTTCTGGATGGATGAATGAAGGGACTAGTTATATCTGATACTTCACATGCATGAATAGAATAAGTACTTTAATCAGATGTTAGACTAAATAAATAAGATCACATGGTACAACCACATATCTCCACTCATTCCCGGGATACAAGCACCTGAGTATTGCAGCCACCCATAGAGCTATATCGGGTGATATTGCGTAGTACACCCTGTGTGTTGCATTTCCTTCTAGATTACCAGGGGGGGCAATAGTTTTAGAGGGATTTTGTTGGAAGCTTGTTAAATCTGAACCTGGTTCAATCTATGACAGTAAGGTAAGATCATATTAGATAATTGATAAAGTAGAATAACAAAAACCAATAGTGCGTAATGTATTTCATGTGTCATTATTAAAGAAATATGTTCCTGACCCTAACTACATAATTGATTGGAATTTGATCCAGGTGGAGCACGAAGGGGATTTTCGGGTGGAACCAGTATGCATCTTGGACTGAAAACTCAAATTGTTTAGGAACAAGGACACACGGATGGTAAATTTTCAATGGAAATACTATGGACCTAAAGATGTTACATGGGAACATGAAGAAAACATGCAGTAAGAATACCCGCAAAGTTTTCACAATTTTGAAGAAAACATAATGCAAGACACCATTTTGGGAAGGTAGAGTTCCAGAACCACATCTTAGAGTCCTACTAAAATTGTTCTGGGGACCATTATAAAATAATGATACATTCCTTGGGTTATCCCTAATAAATTAATGATGCATTCCTTGGGTCAGCGGGTTGAGAGGAACAAGAGATTATGGTTGGAATTGTTGTCGAAGTTGTGAAAGTGCACAATTTTATTTCTAAGTATTATGATGTAAATTTGCATATATGTATATTGGCATGGTTTGCACCGAGGATGGTGAAAAATTTTGTGGGATTGTAACAGCCCCACTGTAATCCATAGTTTAATTAATGCTTATGTAGATATAATATGTGGCTACGACCAAATTCATGTCATATGTGAATTGTATTTCTATGTTTTATAATAAAATGTGATGCCAACTGCTAAGGGGACATGGAAAAAGACGGGGAATGAATTAATAAACAAGAGAGGGTATGGTCTAAGAGAATGGCCAAGAGGGGTCAAAGGGGGAATTACCCATGTATATTAATTCAACCCATTTTCCTAAATTTTTTGTTGGTATATGAACCTTCTATTTTTTTATTGTCGGTTCCCAATGCCAATAATTGAATACATGTATGAGGGTGGGTGTGAGAAGTCACATCCCATAGTTATTGGGCACATGGGGGATGAGTACAATCAGCTTGGGGAAGTGTGTGAGTCAAGAAAGAAATCCAAAGGAGAGAAAATTTGTATGGGTAACTACAATAGTATTACACATTCAAGTTTTGGGGCATGAATAACAAGTAGAGAGAAAAAAACGTTCTTGGTGCTGGAACACCCATGGATGGTGAATTCTAGAGAAATTTGGAGCATATTGGAGAGTAACTGGAGATAAATATTGAAGATATAGGTTTCTAGGCTTGAAGAGTGAACTCATGTGTGAGTTGCACTGAAACAACAAGTGCTTGTTGTGGTTTTCTGGTAGTTTTATTGGCAACAAGTTCCTTGGATTTTTCGAGCTGAGAGATTCCTGGTTACCTATGCCAAAGAGACCCTGATAAATGAATGGGATGCATGAGGGATTGATATCACTGAAGGGGTACATTCCTTGGGTTGGGAAGGTCACGAGGAAGAGAGCTAGTGGAAAATCAGGATAGTTGTAGGAGAATATCAGTGGGTTGTGATTTTATGAGCTGTGACTGGGAAGTGATAGACCACCCTCTTTTGTCGATTACTAGCCTCAGCTCTGGGGTGACTTGATGTTGATATTTGGAGAAAAATGTCTATGGTTGGGTGGAATGCCTGTCCCAAGTAGTCGGTTTCACATCTATTTTGAATTATAAGTGTTCTATCTTATTATTGTGTTGTATTTGTGAGTTAAATTGATGTGCATGAACTTTGTGTATTTGGGAATGAATTATACGTTGTTATGTTGAATTATGTAGATGGATTCATGTTAGTTTTAATGTTTTAGATGAATCTAATTTATGGTAATATACAACAGTTAAATACGGTTATAATGGTAGTCGATAAGTTACAGGAAATCCATTAATTACCATAAAATTTTGTTTTTATGAGTATTCAACATCGTAATGTCCCTGAATTGGGTTGGGGAATGTTACATGTCCCAACATTTCCTTTTCTATAAAATGAGGTGTACATGTTAAGAACCAAACATCAATATAGCATAGAAAAACCTCAAGAAAAGTACTCAACGCCTTGAAAAAGAGATAATATCAGATAATAAGCCTCTTCGAGGGGGCAACCTCCTTTTACCCCACTTAAATGTTCAAGTACAA
>ML793662.1:150458-191478 GCA_009831015.1 Picea engelmannii | reverse complement strand
AATGGCCTAAAGCCGACATAAATAAAATAACATTACTAATCTAAATCACAACTAATGGCCTAAATCCGACATAAATAAAATAACATTACTAATCTAATATGCCCCAATTAAGTGGTAATGAGCCAATATTAGGGCTTAACAGTACATGTTTTGAGTGATAATCAAAAAATTGAATATCCATACCATCTTCATCCAACTTATCACATCCTTTCTCACAACAAACAGTTTCATCTCTCCATGTTTCTTGCTTTTACTTTCTTTCCAAATCTTTGAGTATTCTTCTTTATGTTTGGAAAAAACATTTTCTTCCTTGTTTTGTTTAGGGCGTCCTACTATGCTCTCATTCTATAGTGACGTTTTTTGTGCCCATATTTATTTCACTTATAAAATTCAATATTGTAATCAAGTAGAAGAGCAATTGAATTATAGTTTATGTTAGTAAACCCATGAGAACTTCTAGTTTTGTTGCTCACACTTTAATGTCCCAATTTTGGGACATTATAACATTACAGAGTGTTATGCCTATCAGAGTAGTCATATAGGGGTGACAGAGAGTTCAAGAGATATTGAGGGTTTTTATTGGGCCTGACTTGCATTATTCATCATCAGGATCCATTCCGCACAGTTTGGCTTTGGTTCCATTGCATTCCGACGATTTCCGTAATTTTGAGTTATTATGGGTCATATCTTAATTAAATTCACTAAGAAGGTCATAATGGTCATATTTCTTAGAGAACCCTCTTAATGTAATAGCTCATCGGAATCGGGAGGAAGAGCATTATAGGATAAGATGATGAGAAGTGACTTTTAGTGGCCGGAGAAGCCATAAGGATGCATAAATCACCTTTTAGAGGTAAAATGGTTAATTAATTAAGTGATTTAATCAAGGAATAATAAAATAAAGTAAAATTCACTTGGAGGGAAAAGATCAACAATGAATTAAGGTTTTGGGAAGCTATAAAGGAAGGGTAAAGAAACCTAATTCATTATTATGTTATGATTTGATGTTGAGATATTTGCAGAGGAGGAGGAAATCGACCCCCTTGTTGTTTTGTGGATTTCAAGAGGAAACCACCACAATTGATCGGTTTCAGTGTTGAGAGACACACCCTATCCTATAGGAGATACCATCCAGGTATTTCACCGTGCATTATAGGTATCCAGTTCAGTGATTTCACAGCTCATCCAGTGAAGGCGCAAGGGTTAGAGAGAGGGTTTGTGTGGTTTCTTGAGACAATTCTATATTTGGTCAATTCCTTCTAACCCATTAAAGAGGGTCACACCTATTGAGCCACCTATCGTCAGTTTTTGATGGTGTATTCTCCAGAAAAGAAGAAAATATTCATTTAGGGTGCAAGGCTTGAGGAAGTACATTTGGGGTTCCAGGGGGTATTCCGTAGGAGATCCAAGGAAACCCTTCCAACCCATTAAAGAGGAGGCTAGGAAGATTGTTATGATTCCTACATCATCAAATTATTCTGGTGGGATCATTAGGGAACACTCCCATAGCCCAAGAGGTGTGTATACCCCATGGGATCACATCTAGAGCTTTAGAGGTCAGATCTTTAGTCCGACAATCATTAGGATTAGCCTAGAGGCCAAGGTGCTTCTTTTGAGACAGTTTCTAGCTCATTCTGATGGGTATCACCATCAGGATGATTTTTCCATATTCTGCAATAGTTACTGTGAGCTTCCAGACTTTGTTTTGTCGATCTATTCGTGAATGCGCAGACCAACATTCATTCTTATGATCACAGGTATTTCTTGTTAGTTGATTTGTATTCCAGTGACGATCCATGAGATCTAACTGATGATTTGTATATATGCTTCCATATTATTATTGGGTTTCTTTCTTTTTCCTCATTATATATATCAGTGAGTTGTGTTATCCTTCTTTCGCATGCATTATCTTTATAATGCAAAAACAATTGATGAATTGAAACACACATGCGAAAATCACCAAGCATGTTCACAAATTAACTCAAACTCATTCAGAAACCCCTAGAGTATCATATTTCAGTGGAAAAACCATAGTTCAATAGTAGATATCCATATCATCTAGATCAGGGATATTTCAGTGGTATCAAGGTTGGTTTTCCTGCCAGGCTGTGGGGAAAATCAATGAGGAGTTATGTCATATTATGTCCACTAAATTTAAACAATGATAACTTGCACTTACACCTCCATATGCAATAGTAGGGAGGAAATTTCATATTAGATATGGAGGAAAACATGAGGAATACTCGTAATATGCTTGCACAAGGGTGACAACAGTTGCAACAAGCTATGTCAAGCCTTCAAAACAATACAAGGATTAATGGAGCTAGTGGTTCAAAGAGACAACAAACGGGACAGAAAGGAGATGATGAGGAGTTTGAAAATTGTTTGAGATAGTATCAGGAGCTTGGTACATAATTTTATACAAACATTTCATTCAAGGATTTTTGCACCATCAAACATCATGAGTGGTATGAAACCCAACTATCGAGGGACAAGAAGGGTAAGGTGCACATTGTGGAGGTACACTTTGATAGTGAGGATGAGGAGGTGCATGAGAATGCAACCACAGATGCATATTTAGAGAAGTTATATGAGGCTAGTGACTCCTGCACATCTAAGGGATAGTTGGATGGACAGGATGATAGCACATGTTCTTCATCTTCCCTACTAGGCAGTGTTGAGACTTCAACACTTCAGTGTAGTGATGACACATGTGAGGATTTATATGTGTGGGAACTTGGACGTGATGAGATTAGGTGGTTGGGTGAACAACCCTTGGGTATAGACATGGATTCTAGGAAGTCATGTATGAAGGATGATGATCTTTCTATGATGACAGTGATACATTCTTTATCTTCTCAGACACCTATGATAGCCACGACACATGAGGATATCAGTGGCATTCCTGATATGGTGGAGAAGTCTTGTGTGAGGATTGTACACCAGGGACATATGGATTTGTGGACCCATGAGGAGAGATGTGACTTGGAGACAGTTGACCTTACACATACCTACCAGTATGGGGAGAGGGAGTCACCCCTTTTGGAGATTCCATTGTTATATTGAGTTGTGGAGGCTGACAGTTTGATAGGATACTCACTTACAGGAGCAGTCCATGGTGATGAGGGTGCACTCTGCATGGGTCGAGATGACCATATCTCATTTCTAGACACATCTGTATGGGATCTAGGTGAAGATGACATTAGAAGAGTGAGTGCATAGGAGGATACAGCTGCCCATACAGGATACGGTGCGATTCATATGGGAGTAGTAGTTGGTTATGGTGTGGAGTGGCATACAGGAGGACTCAGTATCACAATGGACAATGGGTTGTTTAGTGCCTTATATTTTGAGGAGTGTGTTGATGGGGATTACATTGTTGACACTAGCAGTGAGGGGCATGAGGTAGAACCTCAGTGGGACTGTGATCAGGAGTCACGACACTGGACAAGACAGTTGAGATTCATTGAGGACATGATCATGGCAACCACTAGATGCATGGATGATACACATGCATTGGTGGCAGATTATTGTTGGAGGGCATCGATGACACATGATATTTCAGATGGGTGATTTTCCATGGATGACTTTCATACTCTAAGGGAAAGAGTAACTATGATGAGGCTTGACTACCAACAGTTGTTGATGGACAGACATTACCTATTGGAGGTTGGCGAGATGTATTATAGGGCCCTGAGGGAGAAGGAGTTGGAGGTGGACCAAATCTCTCATGAGTTGGTGAGCACACGAGGATTATTGGAAGGCACATAGACAACCCTTCAAGAATCAGAGTCCATATTAGATGAGCTCCTTGAGGAGACTGGTCAGAGATACACTATATATATCTCGACAGAGAGCCAAATATGTTCCTCAGTTACATTGTTGGAGGATGTTTGGGTGTCACAAGTGCCACCATTCATGGGTAGTTATGATACAATCGGTCATACACATACACATGAGGATTCCAAAGCCAGGGGATGTTACAAGGACACTTTCATTTGTGTTCCAGTATTGGTTGATATCCACATAGAGGTTGATCCTAAAGTACACCTTGGACATATGATGATGAGAGAGATGTATAGTGGGATTCATGGGGACGCATTGGATTGTAGAGAGGAGACACGCGTAGTGAAGCATGGATATTCCTCTCCCTTGTAAAAACACATAGTTCTGGGAGATCACATTCATAGTAGAAATAGTTATCTGAGTGATGATGGAGAGAGAGTGATTGACCAGAAGTTTGTGGTTATCTATTGTTGTAACCGATAGTTGGATTTTAGACGATTATTAACCATGGGTGCTAGCGGATGAGATTTTGATCCAATCCTAGGGATTGACCAAAGCATATGATACTTTCCATTCCTACAGTCGGTTACAAATGTTTATGTTATTTTTTCCTGATGATTTCATCATTGATAGCAACATAGGGGGAGATAGAGAGTGGTAGGGGACATGGAGAGTTGGTAGGTCGAGACCACTTGACAGGAGTGTCTTTATTGCATACAACAGGATAGGGGCGAATCATCAGAGACAGATAATTGAGACCTTGGGCATGATGGCCAGCATATTAGGCCATGGGATAGCAGATATATCAGAGGGTGACACAGATTTAGATTCTCATTGGGATGAGGATGGAGGGATTTTGATAGTTATCAGTATGACACATGAGAAGTTAGTGGGTATTGGAAGTGATGAAATTCCAATTTTTCCATGGGATCCAGGAGTCCATTTGGTTAGTGGGTTGTTTCATATTATGATGGCCCAGGTTTCACCAAAGAGAAACACAATTCACTCTTGGATGGTTTTGAGAGGGCTTATAGGGACTTGTTCCATGTGGAGAGACATATTCTCCCTATTGATACTCATGATCGAGTATGGAGGTGGTTGGGAAGATGTTGATTCCACAAATATACCTTTATAGGTTCAACGTCTTGATAGCAGGCCTAGTTTTCACAGGTATTTCAGCATGAGTATCCAGGAGTGGGGGATCTAGTATGTATACTTTGAGCAGACAATGATGATTAGAGTAGTGCAGTGTTTGTGTGATGGTCCCTAACAGAGGCTAGCATGGTTCCCTGGGATTACAGGGATGGGAATTTCATTAAATGATGGAGATGAGTGGATCACTACAGGGGGAAGTCACTTTGACTTTCCAGTGAGCTTCAGCATTGGGGAGAGAACATCACTTGTTGGTGATTTGTTGAGGTCTTTTAGTACCTCACTATGGCAGTAGCATGTCTAGTTGGTGGAGGTAGTTTTGGGTTTTGTATGGTCTAGTAGGAAAGACTCATTTCAGATCGAGGTTGTGTGTTATTTGTAGGAGACTCATGGTGTTGATATGTTACAGAACTATACTTCACAGGGCATTGAAGTTCACATCTTGATTCGGGATCCATGGATTGGAGTGATTGGTAGTTCAGTGTTTGATGGAGTTGAGTTTTGATTAGAGTGGTTTCCTGGGGAGTTGATTGAGATTCTTTGGCCATTGATCATTCTACTCATTAGGAGCATGTGGGTGTCATGCGTGGTGAGCACTTGGAGTCTACCTTATGTCACATGGGTGGATATGGGACCCTGGTATCATATGTAGTTGGATTCATTTATTGCTTAAGGACAAGCAATATTCGGCAAGGAGGACTGTAATGTCCCCATTTTGGGACATTTTAACATTACAAAGTGTTATGCCTACCAGAGTAGCCAGATAGGGTGACAAAGTGTTCAGGAGATATTGAGGGGTTTTATTGGGACCGACTTGCATCATTCATCATCAGGATCCATTCTGCACAACTTGGATTTGGTTCCATTGCATTCTGACGATTTCATAATTTTGAGTTATTATGGGTCATATCTTAATTAAATTCACTAAGAAGGTCATAATGGGCATATTACTTGGAGAAACCTCTTAGTGTAATAGCTCATCAGAATCGAGAGGAAGAGAATTACAGGATAATATGATGAGAAGTGACTTCCAGTGGTCAGAGAAGCCATAAGGATGGATAAAACACTTTTTAGAGGTAAAATGATTAATTAAGTGATTTAATAAAGGAATAATAAAATAAAGTAAAATTCACTTGGAGGAAAAAATTCAACAACGAATTAGGATTTCGTGAATCTATAAAGGAAGGGTAAAGCAACCTAATTCATTATTATGTTATGATTTGATGTTGAGATATTTGCAGAGGAGGAGGAAATCGACCCCCTTGTTGTTTTGTGGATTTCTATAGGAAACCACCACCATTGATCGGTTTCGGTGTTGAGAGAAACACCCTAGCCTATCAGAGATACCATCCAGGTATTTCACTGTGCATTACAGGTATCCAGTTCAGTGATTGTGCAACTCATCTAGCGAGGGCGCAAGGGTTAGAGAGAGGTTTTGTGTGGTTGGTTGAGACAGTTTAGTATTTTTTTGATTCCTTCTGACCCATTAGAGAGCTAGTCATGGTGCACCTATTGAGCCACATGTCGTCATTTTATGATGATGGAACCTCCCAGAAAGAAGAAAACATTGATTTAGGGTGCAACTATTGAGGAAGTACATTTGGGGTTCCAGAGGGTATTCGGGAGCAGATCCGAGGAAACCCTTCCGACCAATTAAAATCATGGGAATTTCTTGTTAGTTGATTTTTATTCTTGTGATGATCTATGAGATCTAACTGATGATTAGTATATCTGCTTCCAGCTTATTATTGTATTTCCTACTTTTTTCTCATTATTTATATCAATGAGTTGTGTTATCCTTTATTTCGCATGCATTATCTTTATACTTCTAAAACACTTAATGAATGAAACACACATGCAAAAATCACCAAGCATGTTCACACATTAACTCAAATGTATCCAGAAACCCCAGAGTATCGGACTTCAGTGACAAAACCGTAGTTCAGAAGTAGATATCTAGATCACTTGGATTAGGGTTATTTCATAATAATCCTTTGAAGTCTTATAATAACCTATATTTCTATATATCACATGATCACTTCTTGCATAATCTCTACAATATATTTCCTTATTACCAAAATTATTGCAATAAAAACAATATCCAAGAAAGAGATTTTGGTACTGGTTTGTGAAAGACCTTCTTGGTGGAATAACTCTTCTGAACTCATTATTTTTATTCTTGTGAGAAGACTCAGGTTTATGTTAGTCATAATTTCAATTCCTATTGCCACTTTCATTGTTGATGGATCCTTTGAGAGTATTGGCTTAGCTTTTAGTCTTTTCTTCATTCTCCTTTTTTGATGGCTTTGTGACCTTTGTTTTTTCATCTCCCTTGGGGGTATTTTGTTTTTCATCATAGCCAAGACATGTATTGATGAATAGTGACCTTTGGAAAGTGAGAATATTATCTAATATTTCAGTAATCTTTCCAAACTTCAAGCTTCTTTTCAATTAATCAGTTTTTTTCTCTAGTTCTTTTCTTAAGTAAATGATTTAATCCTCTAGCTTCTTGCAATTTTCTTCCTCTTCTTTCAGCTGGATTCTCACCACTTTTTCTATCATTTTTTCCTCTTCTATTTGATTCTTCGGGATGATAGCTATCTTATTTTATTCTTCAATATCATGATCCTCTTCTTCATATTTCTTCAATTTCTCTTTCTACTCTAGATTCTTTTGCCTAAGCATGTCTATTTCTTCTAAGGCACTAACGAGTTTTGATTGAAGATATTCTTCTTCTGAATATGGTTTTTCTTTCTTATCATCTTCATTTTCTCCATCATAAGGATTTGTTTCCATGGTTATGGAGAGATATTATTCATGATCATCACTATCTTCCCTTTCTATATATGGACACTTAGAAGAAAAATGTCCTATTCTACCGTGACACTTAAAGCATTTAAAGGGTAGCTTAACTTTGTATTTGCCATGTCCTCCTCTTATATTTCTTACAATTTGTGCATATTCTATCCCTGATTCATAGCTAGAAAAATCACCAGATCTCTCTTCATAAATGTTTTGTAGCTTGTCCTAATCTATTTAGTTGATGTACACTTCATTACCTTGACAGTCTCAAAATATGATAGGCCACTCAGGATGATATTTATTGATTTTGCATTGTTTTCACTTGAATCCTTCCCAACTTCATCTGTATAACATGTTGTGATTGATTCCCAAATACCAAATTCAAGGGCCTTCAAATACATATTCATTATTATACTCCATGATGCATAGTTTTTTTCATCAAACAAATGAGCTTTGTTTACAGAGATACCTTCTTCACAATCCATATGTTCTCAAGATCTTCCTTCTAGTGGTTAAAATGTTTCTAAAGGAACCTGCTCTGATACCAATTGTTGAATTTATGCTTATACTGAGAGGGGGGAGGGTGAATCAATATAATATATGTTTTCCTTTATTTAACCATTCATCAATCATTAATTAGCCCAGAAAAAATAATCACATATAAAATCAAATCACAATGCACATCGTTTAACATGGAAACCCAATCGAAAGAAAACTATAAACTTATGTTTATAAATGTCTGTAGGAACCAACCTATTGTTACAAATATTGTAGGAACCAACCTATTTGAGACACCAATCTCCTTAAATAAGAACCAACTCAGCAAGATGTAGGCACCAACCTACTAGAGACACCAATCTCCTCAATTGAGCATCAAATCTACAACACCTTTAGGCACCAACCTATTGTGACAATATTTGCAGGAGCCAACTTGCTAGAGACACCAATCCCCTCACCTGATCACAAAATCCACAAGATATTATGTAGGAAACAATCTAATGGAGACGCCAATCTCCTTAGCTGAGCACCAACTCAATAATATCTATATGGACACAAATCCAATATCTTCATACACAAATTACTTCTGAATTCACCTGCATACTTTATACTTCAGTAATATCTTCAAACTCTAGTCACATTTATCCTTGATGCACTAGCAAGCCTCATAGAATCATTCCCAAAATATGATCCCAGACTGCAACATCAAAACCTCAAAACAATGCACATTGTAGCATCACAACCTCAAAAAAGTGCACATTGCAGCATCACAGACCTTTAGTCTTTCATAGCACACCTTAAGAACAAGAAAATCCCAAGAAAACCCCTACAAATTCTCTTGCACACCTTTAGATCCCCAAAAGACACCCTATCTCCTTTAGCGCACCTTAGATCACTTTTTTTCACCTCATACTTGATCCCTTGCTTGGATACTCTAAAATTGCACACATCTATCTTGTATTTATAGTAGTTTTTTCCTCACTTTTAGGGTCGACCTGTAAAGACTGGTCGAGATGACCTAAATTGTTTGGTTGGGTTTTTGGACGAAAAAATTCATATCTCCTTATTCTTAAGGAGTTATAGGGAATTCCATATACTGTTGGAAATTTATTGGAATATGTTTTCTAACCATATAAACTATGTTGCCACTTGAACTAGGTATCTAGGGTAAAAATTCCTTCAAAGGTAGGGTATCCAAATTGAGAATCAAAAATCCAAAAACAATATTTCCAACAATATCCATCTTGCAATATTTATCTTGGAAATACATAGTCTCCCATGTATTTGACAAAAACTAAAATAATATTTCCAACAAATAGGTGAAGGGATGGATAATGGAGGGTTTGTGGACTTGCAGGAGGAGAGGTCAATGAATGGGTGAAGGAGGGATTTGCAGGAGGAGAGGTCAATGAATGGGTGAAGGAGGGTCTTGCAGGAGGAGAGGTGAAGGGATGTGTTAAGGAGGGGTTGCAGGCTTGCGAGAGGAGAGGTCGAGGGATAGTTAAAGGAGGGTCTCCCACATACACAATAGAAGACTTAATGTAAAAAGAGTAAAAATTGGTAATTCATGAAAAATGACTAAGTGTTTGGGAGGAAAGTCATAGTTACATGAAATAATGGAAATGAAAATGAAATATGGAAAAATGAAAATGGAAATATGGAAAAATAAAATGGATGAAAGGAAATGGAAAATGGATATGGAAAATGGAAAATCAAAATTGAAATATGAATATGAATATGAAAATGGAAATGGAAATGGTTAAGTATGGAAATGCTTAAATGTGGAAATATTTTAATATGGAAAGTGAGCAAAATGACTAAGTAAAATAGCATGTGGAGTATGCTATGCAATGTGAAGGTAGGGTAATAATACTTAGTCAAAATTTCAAAAATGGAGGGGAAATTTTTGTGAATAGGGGAGGATAAATCGGCGATATATTGGGCATATGATCTCTGTTTTCAATTTTGTAAAGTGTTGGAAGAACCTAACACATAGGGTTATTTAGTGAGAATATGGGCATAATTAATTTCCTTATTTTTAGAATCATTTCCTTTCCTTCTCTTTTTTTTCAACGAGAAACTATTTTTTTAGACTTTCATGATGAAGAACTGGGAAACTGAAGGTGGTTGGAAACTTGTTGGGTCTTCATGATCAAAAATTGAAGATTATTTGGAACTTTCCAAGTTCAAAAAACAATTGGTCTCTATTTGATGGGTGAAAACACATCAACAGGGCTCAAAATAATTTTACATGTGATATAGGGAGGAATATCTAGGCTTCAAGGTGGTGTTGGGAAACAATATTGTATCCTTGAAAAAGATATATGGGTCTAGAGGTGGTGATTTCTTCCCTCTCACCATAGGTATCCAAATATCCTTCATAAAATTTAGCATATGGGCTCATGTATTCTAGCATATTAGGAATAGACATAGAACTCTAGGCATCATCCTTGCTAAAAACCATTCAAATAAAATGTGAATGAAGCAAGTAAGAAATAACACTTCATTATTTTATCAAAATACCTTTTTATTCTTGGATCTTTTCTTGTTACACATGAGAAGAAAATAAAACACCAAACCTAGAGAGTTCGATGATAGTCTTAAAACAAAAAAATTCCTTCTTCACTCTTTCATATTTGTTCAATCAATAAACATTTTTGAAAAACGACCTTCTTGAAAACATACCCATTGTTTGCGTGGTTGAGAGAAATTTTTATCATAGTGGAGGGTTGATATTCCAAAAATATTTGTGAGTTATCAATTCAATTCTTTCACTCCAAGGAAATATTTTTAACAATAAATCAAACCAAGAATCATTTGGTTCATTAGAGTGATGGTGATCCTCAGTGAAAGTAAGCCCAGTCTAATTTCATTCTTTCTCCCAAGTTAACATAAAAAATTCTTAATCATGATAATCTAGTGCTCAAACCCCAAAATCAAGAAGTAAAACACTATTTAAATGTTTGGTTCAAAGAATCTTCCCACCAAATATTCCTTCCCTACATATGATTCATTAGATATGGTAAAAAAACAACACAAGGAAAAATGATATCAAAGGATATCCAATATTTCAAGCTTGATATTTGGTTTAAAAAAGCATGAGATCTATTGAGGAATTAAAGAAAGTTTGGAAACCATTCTTTTGATGTAAATGTGACTACTCATTGAAGAGTATAGGAGGAGGCCACTCTGTAAAATATTGATACTATTAAAAAAACTATGACATCTAAATTTAAGGAAAAATTGTGGTATGATCAAGAAATAGAGAAAAGATAAAATTAAGATATTCTAAAGAGACCATTAACCCCAATAAATAAGATCAAAAGTATCTTTTTTTAAGATAGATTAAAGAAGAAAATAAATATTACTAAAATAAGAATGAACTCTCATGAGCTCCATATTGAAACAGGGGATTGGATAATTCCTAAAATTCCTCTCATGAATTTATCATATTTGTGATACTAAGAAGGTGAAGGATGAAAAACACTTTCTTTTGAAATGTCCTATATATATATATATATATATATATATATATATATATATATATATATATATATATATATATATATATATATATATATATATATATATATCAACATTAGATCTCAATTTCAAAATATGTGTAGGAATATAAACCTCTGTGAACTGTTAACTTGTCAAAACTATGGAGATTTATAAAATATTATCTCCAATATTTTTTTAGCATAGAAATAAATTTATAAAACAAACTAATTAATTTCTTAAAATATTTTCTTAAGGTTTAATAGACCAAATTTTGTCTTAGTGTATGGTAACAATCACCATTATCATCATAAACAAATCCAACAAATGATTTCAAACTTTTTCCTCAATCCCTTACATGTAGTAAAACTTGTCAACAATAATAAGATCATTCTTAAACCATTCCTTTCACTAGTGAACAAGAACAATGAGTATATAGCAAAAGGAAAGAAAATGAGCACTATTCAATAGTATTACCATTGTAATAATTAACATATCACTCTTAAATTTTAAGTAAATTAAGTATAGAAAATACACAAGATAATTTAAATCTCCTCTTGCTACAAAACCTTGTCAACAAACAAATCAAAGCAAAGACATGTATTTCACCAATTCTTGTGATTTATAGCAAGAAGCAACACTCAATGATTACGAAAAGGAGTATAAAAGAATCATGAAATCTATCTAAATTTTCCAAGATAGGTAAAACACTAGAAGATGAGAAAAGAATATTTAATCCAAGACAAATAAATGGAAACCATGAGAAGCTAGAAAATACTAAGGATCTTTCTCTTTCTTCTTCTCGGGAATGGTCAACACTATAAAAATTAGAAAATCCTTTTTCCCATTGACCTTACTACTATTCAACACCTCTTTGATGATAACAATGACTGAGAATTGATTTTCAACTTAACATGAATGCTTCATATGGGTAAGAACTTAGTGTCCTCACTTTGAGGATGGGAATGTTTAGCTAGAGGGTGAATCAAACTTGCATGAAGCTGGAAATCAACAAGTACCCATGGAAAAAAATACTACACTAAGGTTTGAAACACATCGAAGAAATTGTATCTTGATTTTTTAAGGGACAACACAATCCATAAGCCTAATAGGAATTACACATCACTCCATGGATGAAGAAAAACCTTTCCCGCTTACTGGGATGGATCAAGACAACCTTACACCTACAAAATCAATGGAAAAAGAGAGAGGAGTATCCACCAAGCAAATAAGAGGTTGCTAGAATGAATGTAAGGAATACTGAAGAAGAAAGGGAAATGTGCAACCTTGAGAAGATGAAACAATTTGCATGTCAAGCTAGACCAAGAGCTGCATTCGATAAAATCTTGCCTAAGTCGAGTAAATGATGAATCATTGAATTAAGGAGATAAAGGGCCAATTTATTGGATTGAAGGGATACTTGGTGAAACCTACACAAAGAATATAGCTAACATTAATTTGTACAAAGATTGCAAATAGAGAGAAGGAGAGAAGAGATGAGAGAAAATAATTAATAGAATTGTATTCACTATATGAGTAAAATGGTAAAATACACATGGTATACTCTACATGGCTAAGTGAAGTCACCATAGTATTGATATAGAGAGATATAAACACTCAGTGACAGAAATTGAAGTAATATGCCACCTAGTCCTAGTTAACTGATCCATGCAATCATCAATTAATTGAGTCACATGTGTGGAAATGTGAGAAACACATGCAACATCTAGAAATAAAACCAAAGTTTCCATGCATGAGTGACTTCCATTAGTCTAACTAAGTGTAATTGACTCTGAATTGAAGAGGAGTGCCCTATTTTGTAGGGGAATATTCTATAGAGAGAATATTCTCATTTAAGGCAGCATTCTCAACATTGGACTATCAACCTTAGGAAAATAAATACTAGGTGATTCTATAATATCTCCAACACCCCCCCTGAACACTACTAGGGTGTACATGATGAATGGGTCATGGAAACCAAGTCCATTTTAGGTACATGTTGCACAATGCATATAATAATGAAACACTTAAAAAATAGAGGAAAGAGGGAAAACCTCATGGGAACCCCCCCCTCAAAGTACAATGCAAAAAATGAAGAAGGAACAAAAGTAGTTGCTAAGCAATTGTTTCCTTCACTCCAATATGATAGCGAAGGAAGTGGAACTTTTTCTCAGTAAATTTCTTGGTGAAGATGTCTACAATATGTTTTTTTGGATGAAAAATACTCCAAATCGATGATCCTATCATGTACTAGCTCTCTGATGTAATGCCTATGGATCTCGAAGTGTTTGGTCCATTGTCGTTGCACTGGGTCTCTAAAAAAATTGAGAGTACTCTGATTGTCACACCAAATGACATTCGAACAATGAAACTCGATGCCAAGCTCGATGAGGAAGTTCTGAAGCCAAAGTGTCTGAATAGTGACATTGACCACTCCTTTGTATTCGACCTCTGCTAAAGATAGGGAAACAATTGACTACTTTTTTATCAACCAACAAATGGGACTGGAACCCAAACTAAGAACATACTAAGATGTGGAATTTCTATATGTGTTATCGTCATCCCAATAAAAATCATTAAATCCCATGAGAACCAATGCACAACCTGTTGCATAATGGATCCCATAACTTGTGGTTCCCTGAACATATCTAAGGATGCACTTGGAAGCCTTATAGTGTAGCTCATGTGGCTCCTATATGTAATTGGAAATTTCCACTACTGCATATGAGAGATCTGACCGAGTGTGGATGAGATAGAGAATGATTCTCACAAGCTATAAATACAAGGTTTTATCCACCATTGGTGTATCCCCTCCATCCTCAAGATGCACCCTAGACAGAAAGGGTGTGGCTACCAACTTGCGATTGGTCATGTGGAATCCAACCAAGAGATATTGAGCATAAGTAGTATGAGATAGCTTGATGTGTGAAGCATCCTGATTGATCTTGAGACCAAGGAAATAGTGTAGTGGACCCATGTATGTCATAGAGAACCTATTGTGAATAATGTATTTGATAACATGTAGAATTGTGATGAAACCTGCACAGATAATCTACCTAACAATAATTCATACAAAGCTTGAAAATTGAGAGGAGGGAAGAGATGTGATCTGGGATCTTTTCATTGAAATGAATTATAAAGAATTGTATTAAATGATCATAAATTAAAGTGCACCATTAAAGTAGGAAAATATCAAAAATGAAGATACATAATCATCAAATTTGAACAAAAAAAATTGATAACAGATTTCATCCCTAGTGGAATAGATCTTCGGGTCCTGATCTCAAATGGGTAGGCATTTTTATTAACTCAGCAAAAGAATTTGGAAAAATACATAAGTATACCTCACTCTGGAATTAAGTT
Source organism: Picea engelmannii (assembly GCA_009831015.1). Lineage (NCBI taxonomy): Eukaryota > Viridiplantae > Streptophyta > Pinopsida > Pinales > Pinaceae > Picea > Picea engelmannii. The sequence continues at coordinate 176,376 of ML793662.1, read as the reverse complement.
GTAGGATATTTTCTTATATCATAAAACAGACAACACCATTTAATTCGTGGCATCGAATTACCCAAAAATCATTGTCTCTGTGCCTCAATTCGACTCTGGCACTCCCAGGCCCAAGAGAAATTGTTTCTCAATTTTTGTGCCCTGCAACCTGCAATTAATTCCCAAAAATTGCCTTGTAAATTGTGCCTGGACGCACCATCACACGCCTCCCCTCCTGCACTGGGCATATTTCAATTTTTAAATAATATTGGTGAGAAGAATTAATAATAAGGTCGTTTGGCCTAGCGGTGGGTGGAGCTATAGTTAAGGCGTATATTGGGGGAGGTCTCAGGGTCAAGCCTATGGGCCTCCCCTTTTGGGTGTTCTTTGTAACTTATATGCATATATTTAAATGGTGGTTCTTCCAAATTTAGTAGTGGGTTATATATGACCATTGGGCGCCAGATCTGGTGGGGTCCCGCTAGATTTGGCGGACCCACCAATTTTTTTTTATTCTTGGAAATTGGTTCTCGGGCCCTCATTGAGCATTTTCCCATTACCACGTGGAATCCCATGACTGGGCCTTGTGGCAGCCAACCATTGGGACATGACAACCAAATGTACAATCACCTACCATGTCATTGTATGGTCTTCCACCTCATCTGCCATATCATCCTACCACGTCATCATATGGTCTACCACGTGGTTGTATGGACTGCCACGTGGCACATTTTTACTGGTCCACGAAATGACCCGAAAATGATAAAAATGAGTGACATGTGGCATCCTCCTGCATGTTCCGTGTATGTTGTACAAATGTTGATGTCATTCATACTGATGTTGACTCATCCCCTGCTAACTGATCTAGGTTGACCAAAATTTGACCATGAATATCTTTCAATCTACAACTCCTCTTGATGAGTCATTGGCACCATTAGAAATCTTGTGATGTGCTCTTCGCGATGATGACACTTTCACAAAGTTTTAAGGACTTTGAATTTTTTCCCTTTCTCTGTCTCCTGAGGCCATTCTGAGCTTCTTGAGTTGCTTCTGTGAGTTCTGCTTTGTCCTTAGTCTTATCTAGATCATTTTTGGATCACACCTTCCCATTGAGTGCTTCTTGGACCACAAAAATCTTTCATTAATCAACATATAAGTGAGGGAATATTTCCCTCACCTTGTCCTTCTCAATCCATTTTTCCTTGCTTGGATGTGTTCCCTTTAAGCCTACTCGAAGATAATCAACATCACCCATGTGTGAAGTCATCGTCCTTCTGTCCAAGATGATATCTTCCTTTAACTCATCCATTTACTCAACAAAAAACTCATCAATTGAAGGTATTGAAACTTCCACATCCCAATCCATGATCATGGGAGGCTAAAAAAGTTTCAATTTCTCTACATTTACAACTGAGTAAATCTACATATAAAGTGGAAGATCTAGATGAAAAGCATCAGTACCACTTTTCTCCAAAATAGTGAAGGGTCCATAAAGAATGGGCTTGAGTTTCTTTCCTTCACTCTTCAATCTTTCCTTGCTGATGTGAATCCATACCTGGTTTCCAACCTAGAACTAATGATCAACCCTATGTTTATCATGCTAATCTTTATACTGTTCTTGAATTTTCTCCAACTGTTCCCTGGCTTCTTGGTGTACCTATTTGATCCTTTGGATGAACTTGCAGGCTCTGTATTCATTTCTTTCTTCATTTGAATTGGCATATCTCCCATACATCAAGTCCAAAGGAACTTTAGGTAGGTACCCAAAACATGTCTCAAAAGGAGAACACTTAGTGGAGGAATGTAAGGCTCAGTTGTAAGCATGTTGTACATAGGGTATTTTTTCATCCCATACTTTGGGATGCTTGTTGTAGGAGCCTCAAAGAAAAAGTATTACACATCAATATTACTCAACTAGATAAGTGTCGCATGTTCCTCTCGACTGTCATAAGTGTCGCATGTTCCTTGCAACTTTCGCAAGTGTCGCAAGTTGTTCACAAGTGTCACAAATGTTGTTCAAGCGTACTTACATAATAACGACACTAAGGAGGCACTTAAAACATCTCATACATTTGATTTGGAGGAGGGGAAATGGTTAACTGAAGTCAAGGAACTCGTATCACCTGAAAGGATCCCTTAAAACAGGGTTTTGAAGGAGAGTTCTCCCCTATGGCATCCTTAGGAGCGCTGGCGCTCCCCCACAAACTACTAGGGAGCGTTATAACAACAATCCACTTCTCTAAGGGAGCGTTTCCCATCCTTAGAGCATTGGTGCTCCCCTTAAGCCTCCTAGGGAGCATTATAGCACCCCGATGCCCCTTTTGAGGGAGCGCTATCTAATTTGAGGCAGTGGTTGGCCCGTTGAGGAGAATAAGGGGAGGATCTCTCAAGTTTATAAGGCAGTTGCATTCGGATTATTGGTTCCATCGGAAGATCCTTGATCCAAGGAGAAAGTTCCTCAACTTTTTCTAAAGATAACTCAAGAGGTTAAGCCTTTCTTAACCTATATAAGTAGGCTCTATGATGGTGAAAAGAGGGGAAGAATTGCTAGCATGAAACCTATGATCTCATAGGAAACACACAGCTAGTCAAAGGAGAATGATCAATGAAGCTGCTATTATCCAGGTTGTGGATCTTTCGTGCAAGGGTTAGACAAAGGGGACTTGACAAAGTTGTCGCATTCGCATCTACGATTGTAAGTATCGTTGTCGTTATTCTCATTAATATGACATGCTTGGCCTATTTCTTTCTAGTTTGTGTCTAATCTTACATGAAATTATCATTGATAGATAAGTCTGCTTTCAAGCTAATATCAATAGAGTAGGAAGCGGTCATACTTTGTTTGTCTACAGGACTCATCGAGAAGCAAGAGATTGGAGCTCAACTCAGAGCGTGCAGGGACAAACGTCGATAAAGAGGTACTTCTATTCTCCTTCCTTCTCATGTATTAGTTTGTATGGATTTGAAAGGAAGTTAGTGTCCACGTTAAGCACTTTCTGTCTTAGAGTTTAGGGTCTATGCCAACGCGTCAATAGCTAATTGGATGGGTCGTTTTTGGCAAAGAACCCATGAAAAATACCCACATATGCCCACGCATCCATAAAGAAGTTGTTTTCATTTTAAAATGTTTTATTGTTGTGTGATGAACATTGAATGGCTAAGAGAGGGTGTGGTGATTATAAAAGAGGGTGTGGTTTCTTTAAATGATGTGGGCATTAGATTTTCATGTTTTTAAATTAAATGATGCTATGAAAATGAATATTAAACCATGTAATTGAAAGAAGGAGAGATGAAGATCTACCTGGTCTGAACGGCAAGAAAAACGTTCAACCGTAGCTCTGGTAACAAGCAAAACAAGATCTGTTGCTGAAATGAGAATCTCCACTACTCCAAAATCCTTGTGCAAAATGAAATGGTAAATGGAATTTTCATTGTATTGCTATTTATAAATTTCCATTTTTTATAAGGTATAGTCATTTATGGGTTTCTCTAACAATATAATGGCTTCACTAAACCCCTGGTTTGTAGTTTTGGCATCGCAGGTTTCCTGGAAGTTATGATGGATTATTTACCTTGTCGTGCTTATGAGCATAGTCTTAGTTCGTTCTCGAGCTCTAAAATATGAGAACGCAACCGAGTAAACTTTTATCTCTTTTTCGGACGCGTACGGATACACGAACACACAAAAAAGGAACCCCCTGGAGTTATCTTTAAACTCTTTTAAGACTCTCTAAATATGAAAAGAGTATCGAGTGATCTTGCTTCCTTTCACGCTCGTTAAAAGGTTGGAAAGGGCGTATTTCGAGCGATAGTTTATCTCTTTTTCGGTCTCATTAGACTACTGTACGAAAAAGGAACTGAGAGAGTTCTCTTTTAAGTGTTTTTCCAAACTCTATAATCCCAAAAAACCTTCGAGTTTTCTGTCTTTGGACTCGTTAAAACACACATCGACAGGCCCATACGGGACCGATCCCTTACTTCTTCCGGTTCGTTAAACAAAGGAAGAGGAACTTACCGAAGGTGAGTTATATCGAGCATGTGTTATCCTCCTTGAGCTCATTAAATCAAAAAGAGGTACTCGTCTATCTGGATGGGGGAAAAAATTGAAAGGAGCAAGCCAAGCAGTCTCTTGAGAATATTATCCAACAATTCTTAGAGTCACCCTTGAACACAACACTTTGTCATTTGCACGCATCATAATCCATTGAACCTCTGCACTAAGCCAATCCTTTGAGTTCCTTTCACTCCTTTGGGTCACCTGATGCAAGTCACAGTATCCACTGCATAGTTTTGGTCCATGTCATGTTTTGCTATTGTGCCTCAATGTTTAAGGGAAGTATCCACCTCTAGAGTCATCCATCCCAAATATCTTGCCTCAAAACCCATGTCAGTCCATGTCCATTTGATCTACCAATTATATCTCTATGTCTGTTTTGTGTCGTTTATGGGGGATACATCAAGGCCCTCCCTCGATGAGTCTATTCCTACCGACTTCAACACATTATTCAGGAATCAGGCTTAGAAACCAGTTATTACTTTAGGACCTGCATGCCTCAACGGTAGGCCTCCTCACATTCGACAGTGGGTTTACATCATTGACCTCTGATTGGATGATTCCACGGGTGTTCGACCTCATCTCATCTATTCACATTCGCTGGAATGTACTAGAGTACCTTGGGAATCATTGACATTAATGGTGATCTCCCTCGCACTTGTTAATGGTTCACACCATTGGCCGGTAATCAAGTGGTTTCTTCCATGTTCGACATCAGGACATCTATTCACATGGTTAGATTCGTACCATATTGGGATTGGTAAGAAGACCCTGGGTTGAGTGACCACTTTGATATATGATTTGCCCAGGTTGTGAAGGAATTTCTATTGGACAAATAACACATACACTGTTACATAGATCCACTTTGTATTGGTCGTGGCTATGTCTTGTCATCTCGTAGATCCACTGTGTATTCTTCGTGGCTACGATCAGTCTGAGTCGAGTATAGATCCACATTGTATCTTCGGTGGCTATACCTTCTTATCAATACAATTATGGATCAGCAATGTATTTTATGGCGGCCATATCTTGCAAGTCTTGATCACCCAAGCATAGGTATGCCTACCTTGGGTCTTGAAACATGTCATAATATTTGTTGGATGTTTGTGTCCAGCTTCCGTCAGGTTCTCTGAGTCTATACCCTTGCTTGAAAGTCTACAAAGCATTTCAGTTATTAGTTTTCATCTTCTAACTTCATGCTTTGGGGGGCATTCTGTTACACGTCAATATTACTCAACTGGATAAGTGCCGCATGTTCCTCTCGATTGTCGTAAGTGTCGCATGTTCCTTGCAAATTTCGCAAGTGTTGTAAGTTGTTCACAAGTGTCGCAAATGTTGTTCAAGCGTACTGCCATAATAACAACACTAAGGAGGCACTTAAAACATCTCATACATTTGATTTGGAGGAGGGGAAATGGTTAACTGAAGTCAAGGAACTCTTATCACCTAAAAGGAGCCCTTAAAACAGGGTTTTGAAGGAGAGCGCTCCCCTATGGCATCCTTAGGAGCACTGGAGCTCCCCCAAAACTACTGGGGAGATTTATAACAACAATCCACTTCTCTGAGGGAGAAAATTCCCATCCTTAGAGCATTGGCGCTCCCCTTAAGCCTCCTAGGGAGCGTTATAGCACCCTAATGCCCCTTTTGAGGGAGCGCTATCTAATTTGAGGCAGTGGTTGGCCCGTTGAGGAGAATAAGGGGAGGATCTCTCAAGTTTAGAAGGCAGTTGCATTTGAATTCTTAGTTCCATCAGGAGATCCCTGATCCAAGGAGAAAGTTCCTCAACTTGTTCTAAAGATAACTCAAGAGGTTAAGCATTTCTTAACCTATATAAGCAGGCTCTATGATGGTGAAAAGAGGGGAAGAATTTCTAGAATGAAACCTATGATCTCATAAGAAACACACATCCAGTCAAAGGAGAATGATTAGTGAAGATGCTATCATCCAGGTTGTGGATCTTTCGAGCAAGGGTTATACAAAGGGGACTTGATGAAGCTGTGACATTCGCATATACAATTGTAAGTATTGTTGTCGTTATTCTCATTAATATGACACACTTGGCCTTTTTCTTTCTAGTTTGTGTCTGATCTTACATGAACTTATCATTGATAGATAGGTCTGTTTTCAAGCTAATATCAATAGAATAGGAAGTAGTCGTACTTTGTTTGTCTACAAGACTCATCGAGGAGTGAGAGATTGGAGCTCAACTCAGAGCGTGAAGGGACAAACGTCGATAAAGAGGTACTTCTATTCTCCTTCCTTCTCATGTATTAGTTTGTATGGATTTGAAAGGAAGTCAATGTCCACGTTAAGAACTTTCTATATTAGATTTTAGGGTCTAGCTCTTTGAGGCAATCTACCTGTCCGCAGGGAGATTTTCCTACAACAAAAGGTACCATTGTCTAGTTTACAACCTCGGTCTGTCTGTCGGTATGTGGATGGAAAGCAGTGCTCCTCTTCAACTTGGTGCCCATAATTCTCCACAAGCTTGTCCAAAAATCCACAAGGAATTGAGTATCTCGATCTGAGATAATGGATGTGGGTAACCCAAAGTGAACCCAAACATACTGAAAGAATAGATTAGCAGTCTTCTCAACAGTGATCTTCTTTTTACATGGCATTAAGATACACATGTTTTTGAACCTATCCACTACAACATAGAAATAGTCATGACCCCCTTTAGACATTGGTAAACCCACTACAAAATCCATGGAGATAATTTCCCATGGATGGGATGGAACAGGTAGTGGTGAGTATAGCCCCAGTTTTCTATGAGTGGGTTTACAAGTAGAACACATCACACACCCATTTACATATTTAGTTACAATTTCTTTCATTTGAGGCCAGTAACAAAACCTCTACAAATGAGCCATAGTTTTTCCTACCCCAAAATTCCTAGACACTAGAGAAGTGTGATTTTCTCGTATTACATGGACTCGTTCACTTGTAGGAATACATAGCTTTCCAAGATGGTAGAGTAGTTTTCCCTGCAGAAAATAGTTCTCTACCTGTGCACCACGAGTTAGCTTCTCATATACTTCTTTAAAATATTCATCAATGGAATATTGTTCCACATAGATATCATGAGATAAAGAATCATTTTTAAAAACAATAGAAGCAACAATAGGAGGTCTATAAAGCATATTAGTTACCTTGTTACTTGTACCCTTTTTGTACTTTATTACAAAATGAAATTGTTGTAGGAAACCCATCCATCTATAATGTCGATATTGTTTCAGTTTGGTTTGTGCTTGGAGATACTATAAGGGTTGGTGATCTGTATGTATGATTGTTTCCTTCCCTAACAAATAGTTCTTCCATTTCGTTACGCTTTGAACTAATGTATACAACTCTATATCATATGTAGGATAATTTACAACAGCTTGGTTAAAAGTTTCAGAGTGGTAACAGATAGGCTTACAATATTGCATCAATAATGCACCCATGGCATATATGTTGGCATCTGTCTCAATCTTGAAGGGTTGTTGAAGATTCTACGGTGCTAATATTGGTGCGTTACTAATCTTTTCCTTCAAAGTGTTGAAATATTTTTGTTGCTTTCCTCCCCACTGAAAATTGTTCTTCACATTGGTTAAGGCATGAAAAGGAGATGCTATAAAGGATAAGTTTTAAATGAACCTCCTCCAATACTGGACTGCACCTAAGAATCTCTATATCTTGGTTACACTTTTGGGCTCAGGCCAATTTACAATTACATCAACCTTGGAAGGATCAATTTTTAATTAAATTGTCCTCCTCCTACAATATGACCTAAGTACACAAGGGTAGTCTTACCAAATTCACATTTGGAAAATTTTACATACAAATTTTCCCTTTGCAAAGTATCTAATACTTTCTTTACATGACTCACATGTTCATCTCAAGTCTCGCTAAATATAAGAATGTCGTCTAAATATACAATCACAAAATCATCTAGAAAAGACCTCAATACATCATTCATCACACGCATGAAAGTTGTCAGAGCATTACAAAGCCCAAACAACATAACTAACCACTCAAACAATCCCTTTTTGGTTTTAAAGGAAGTCTTCCATGTATCCTTTTCTGCAACCCTGATCTGGTGGTATCCAATGCACAAATCCAACTTAGTGAAATAAACAACATCCTTTAACTGATCAAGTAAATCATCTATACGAGGAAGAGGGTATCAATTTTTCACCATGATTTTCTTTAAGTCCTGGTAATCGACAGACATTTTCCATGTGCCATCTTTCTTTGGCACCATCACGATCAAAGAACCACGTAGATATGATTTGGGCCTAATGACCCTTTGATATAACAATCCTTGTACCTTCTTCTTGATCTTTTTCATCCCTACAACTAACATCTTGTACATTCCCACCTTAGGAAGAGGAGAATCATGTTGAATATGTATCTCATGTTGGATTTCCCTCTTAGGAGGTAATCCATATGGTTCCTAGAAAATATCATCATACTTAGAAACAATATCAATTAATTATTTCTTATGAGAAGGATCACATCCTTGGAAATGGATGTTTCAACATCTTTCTCCCTTATGATGATGAGTACATATCTCTTATTAGTGTTTATGAGTATCTTCATTTGACCTACACTAACAAGTGTTGTGGTTACCCTCATGTTGTGAGCTCTAACAATATATTCTACTCCCCCCTTAGTAAGGTGGTATTTATTCTCATGAAAAAAGAAGACTGCTTTTCTATCATAAAGATAAGGAATCCCCAACATTATGCTACATATATCCAGTGATAAAACATCCAAATCCAATTCATCAATCAACTTTGAAGCAATAGAAAATATGACCCTACATTATTTGGTGACATTAAATTTTTCTTTATCACATACCCAACCAAGAGGATAAGGCTTTGGATGTGATTTTTTTTCAAGACCCATCTTTTTGACAAGTGATTCAGATATCAAGTTTACTTGGGAACCCGGATCAAATAATGTATCTATCTTAGTGTGTTTAGATACAAATCTTATGTGAAATAATTCATTCCTCTTTCGTTCATCATCATGAGATTCATTATTGGAATTTGAATTAGCATGAAGGGAATCGTTACCTTATACTCCAACCATTATGATCTTTCCTTCATCTCCTGAATCGAAACCAAGATCTTGTTGCACTGTAGCAACAATTTTTGTCTTCCCCTTTCCACCGAACTGTTTCGGTCTCTTCTCTAGATGTAGTTTCCAATAGTGTTCCTCATCGTGACCACTTTTGTTGCAATGAGTGAAAAATGGCTTTCCTTCTTCTCTCTTTACTGTGGTGGTCTTCTTGTCCTTCCTTTTAAACTTATTAAATGGCTTATGTGGGAAGTTGGAAGGTTTCTTTGTGGGATCTTCTTGAACATGCTTTCCCCTGTTCTCAAGGTGAGTGGCCTGCACACAAACTTTGTCAATACTGGTGGGGTTAAACAATAGCAAAGTATGACGAATATAAATATAAAGTGCACCAATATACTTCTTTAAGGTTCCATAAGAATCCAAAGGAATGCTTAATGCAAGAGCTTTCTTCCTAAATTCTTTTGTGAAACTTTGTACAGTTTGACCTTTACTTTTTTTTTAAGTTTTCCACTGCATCATTTCTTTATGTAAATAACCCAATTGATAAAGATGCTTCCTTATCATTGATTTAAATTCTGACCATGGGGAAATAATATTACCACACTTACTTATGTCATGAAGTTTGTTCTCCAACCATACGAGAGCGGTGCCTTCCAACCAAAGAGAAGCCAATTGCACTTTAACTTCCTCTTCATCAATCTGTTGAACACGACAATATACTTCAACCTAACATATCCAATTATCTATCTTTTCAGAATTAGCATCTCCATTAAACATAGGTAAAGAAAAATTTACATCGAGCTTTAATAATGGTTTCTTAAAAGAGACTTTATGGCTAGAATGATGAGAATGATGAGAATGATGAGAGGAAGAAGAACTAGAACTTGATGGTGAAGATGGAGGCTCGGGAGGGTCTCCTCCAGCCCCTTGATTTACCTAAGAATCATCATCAGCTTGTGCTTCATTTTTCTTCCCTTTCTTCTTCATCCTCTTCTCATAGTCTCCATACATTCGTTCAACCATTTCTTGCATGCGATAAAAGACCACATGGAAGTTTTTCTCTTGTTCATCACACTTGTCCTCTTCTACCATTTTTTTCTTCGGGATGCATGGCCAACTTTGGGATTGAAAGTATTAAGAGTTCCTTCACCATGCTTATGCTTGTCCCTAGTAACCATTCACACTCAACAATTCATGTCAAAGATGATTTCTCTGATACCAACATGATCTGGGATCTTTTCATTGAAGTGACTTATAAATAATTGTATTAAATGAGCATAAATTAAAGTGCACCATTAAATAAGGGAAATCTCAATAATGAAGAGACATAAGCATCAAATATGAACACAAAAAATTGATAACGGATTTCATCCCTGGTGGACTACATCTTTGGGTCCTTCTCTCAAATGGGTAGGCCTTTTTATTAACTCAACAAAATAATTTGGAAAAATACATAAGTATACCTCATTCTGGAATTAAGCTGCAGAAGCTTTGCTCAGATCAAAAAATAGACAACACCATTGAATTTGTGGTGTCGAATTACCCAAAAATGATTGTCTCCACTCCTCAATTAGACTCTGGCACTCCCAGGCCCAAGAGAAATTTTGTCTCGGTTTTTGTGCCCTACAACCTACAAGTAATTCCCAAAAAATTCCCCATAAACCATGCACGATCGCACTGTCACGCGCCTCCCCTCCTTCACTGGGAATATTTTCAATTTTTAAATAATATTGGCGGGTAGATTTAATAATAAGGTCATTTGGCCTAGTGGTGGGAAAAACTATAGTTAAGGCATATATTGGGGGAGGTCTCGGGGTGGAGCCTACGAGCCTCCCCTTTTGGGTGTTCGTTGTAACTTATATGCATATATATAAATGGTAGTTCCACTCATTGTAACTTATATGATCATTGGGCACCATATCTAGTGGGGTCCCGCCGGATTTGGTGGACCTCCCAATTTTTTTTTATTTTTGGAAATTGGTTCTCGAGCACTCATTGGGCATTTTCCCACTGCCACGTGGCAACCCATGACTAGGCCACATGGAAGAAAACCATTGGGCCTTGTCAACCAACTGTACAATCACCTGCCACATCAGCATAAGGTATTCCACCTCAGCTGCCATACCATTCTGCCACGTCACCATACGGTTTGTCACGTGGATGTACAGACTGTCACGTGGCACATTTTTACTGGTCCACGAAATGACCCAAAAATTCCAAAAATGAGTGACACATGGTAGCCTCCTACATGTGCCACGTATGCTATATGGATTTTGACATCATTCGTATTGATGTTGATGTCAACAGTATGGATGTTGACTCATCCTCTATTGACTGAGCTAGGTTCACCAAACTTTAATTGTCACACCAAATGGCATTTGAACAATGAAACTAGATGCCAAGCTTGGTGAGGAAGTTCTAAAGGAAAATTTTCTTAATAGTGACGTTGATCGCTCCTCTATACTAGGCCTTTGGTGACGATAGAGAAATAATTGACTACTTTTTGCTTGACCAAGAGATGGGACTAGAACCCAAACTAAGAATGCATTGATATGTGGAATTGTGATCTATGTTATCACCATCTCAATTAAAATCAGTGAATCCCATGAGATCCAATGCACAAGCTACTACATAATGGATCCCATAGTTTGTGGTGCCCTGAACATATCTAAGGATGCACTTGGAATCCTTCTAGTGTAGCTCATGCGACTCCTGCATGTTCCTAGAAACTACCCCTACTACATATGAGAGATCTAACTGGGTGTGGGTGAGATAGAGAAGGATCCCCACTAGTTTTCGATACAAGGTGATGTTTACCCCTGATGTATCCATTCCATCCTCAAGATGTACCCCAAAAAATAAGGGTGTGCTTGTTGACCTGAAGTAGGTAATGTGGAATCTAACCAAGAGATACTGAGCATACCTTGTATGAGATAGCTTGATGGTTGAAGCATCCTGACTAATCTCGAGACCAATTAAATAGTGCAGTGGACCCATGTCCATCACAGAGAACCTGTCATGCAGAATGTCTTTGACCAAAACAATTGTTGTGGCCGAACTTCCTGCGATCATGAGGTCATCAACATAAATAACTAAGATCAACAAGGATTATGAGGTTCTTAGCGTGTAGATGTTTGTATCTTATTTTTATTTGAAAAAATGTTGAGAAAGCAAGTAGGAATCCATCTTCACATACCATGCTCTAGGTTCTTGCTTGAGGCCATAGAGGGACTTTTTTAGTCGGAATACTAAGGATGATTTCTAAGAGAACCCCTACAACTGCTCCATGGAAATATCCTTTGATAAATCCCCATGAATAAAATCATTCTTCACATCCATCTGGTGAACTTCCCACCCCCTAGCTTCTGCAATGGCAATTTCCAATCAGATCGAGTCCATATTTTATATGGGAGCAAAGGTATCATCATAGTCTATCTCGTGGATCTACTAAAATTCGTTGGAAACTAGTATTTCCTTATACCTTCTCACATATATGTATTCTTCCTTATTGATCCTATAGACCCATATGCATCTGACAATATTCCTATCTGAGGGAAGCAGAACTAGATCCCAATTCTGGTTATGGAGGAGAGAGTTGTACTCCTCCTACATAGTGTCTTTCCATAAGGGATTCCCTGTAGCCTCTACATAGGTATGCATATATGAAGTTAGAACCATATAACAATGCATGGGAATAACTAGTTTGGTAGTTATGATTGCATGAGGAGGATCCTCAAACTGAGACCTCATCCTCCTATGATCTATCGGATCCTGCACAAGGTATTATGTTGCTTGTAGGGTGTTCTATGCCCACTTGGGCATGTGTGGTGGCTTAACATATGCATGCTCATTATCTTCTGAATCAGATTTGGAGCTCAAATATGAACCATGATCTGAGTGAGTGGACTCATCATCACTAATTTCTGGTGAAGTTAGTGGTACAAAGGTATCTATATGTGGCTCCGACAGTGCATGCAAGGGATTTTCCTAAAAGTAAACACTATGCTCAATGATGAGACTATTAGTAGAGGGATATAGCAACTTGTAACCCTTCACACCATCTAGATATCCCATGAATATGCATGAGTTACTTTGTGTATCTAATTCTTTCCTCTTTTTAGAGGGTATGTGGGCCCTTGCACATGATCCAAATATTCAGAAGTGGGTGACTTTTTTCTTGATGTTTCTCGATGCCTCAAAGGGAGTCTAGTACTTGACATATTTGTGAGGATATATGTTCTAAATTTGGTTGGAATAATTAATTTCCTCGGCCCAAAGCTTGGGTGGTAGATATATTTCATGCAACATGCATGTGGCCATCTCCTTAAGGGATATGTTCTTCCTCTCGACTACTCTGTTTTGTTGTAGAGTGTAAGGTACTATGTGTTGTAGTTGTATACATATATATGAAAAAATATGTTGGAAATATCAGTTCACATACTCCCCCCATTGTCTATGCAGAGGATCTTTATCTTTATCCTATATTGAGTCTCTTCATGTGCTTTGAAGTCTTTGAGATTCTCAAAAAACTCGAACTTTTTCTTGAGAAAATACACCCAAGTGTATCATGAGAAATCATCAATAAATGTAAGCACATACCTTTCTTTGTTGATGGAAATATGAGGAAAGGGTCCCATCAAATCACTATGGATGAGCTGAAAAGGAGAGGAGACCCTTGAGAACTTCCCTTTCTCAAACTTCTCTTGATGATGTTTTCCAAGAACGCATCCTTGAAAAACTCCTTTTGAAAAGTGTATGTCAGGAAATCTGGCGACCATATCCTATTTACATATTTTTTTAATGTATTTGAAGTTCATATGGTCGAATATATTATGTCATAATATACTAGTATCATTAGCATGCATCAGTAGTAAAGCATAATCAGATTTAGCAATGAATTTACTAAAAGTATACAAATGAGATTGGTGGTTTACCTCACCAACAATTACGGCCCTTTTTCCTATACCATAATGTGTTATATGATAAATGGAGAGTATATTCACGAAGATTTTTGGAACATGCAAGACATTCTCAAAACTTTCATGTGGGATTTCTACTCTTCCTTGGCCAATGACCTCAAATGGGGTATCATCTCCCATAAGGATGGGAGGACCCGTGCATTAAGAAATAGAATATAAAACATTCTTTGTTGATTCCACATGGTGGGATGTGCCTGAATCTAAGATCCATGCATCGGGAGAAGAGTTAATAGAAACTAGTGCATGAGATTTACCTCGTTTATCTTGATCTTTCGACTTCTTTTTGGTAGCTTGAGGAATGTGATCCACAAGGTTGTTATTTTGAAGAATCTATGTCATCTGATCAATCTACTTCTTCATGCATGCATACTTGGGATGAAAACCATGGTTGTAGTAACCACATTTGTTCTTCCCTTTATTTCCTTTTCCACCTTTGGAGCATGAGGAATCATCGAAGGGTTTGGAGTACCCTTCCTCCTTTGGTTGTGCATGCACCTTTCCATTTCCTTTTTTCTTGGTCTTCGGATTGCATGCATTGCTACTCTCATGCACATTGGATCCCTTGATTATTCTCATTTTTATGAGCTTATCTTGCTCATGTGTGAGGGATTCAATAAACTAATCCAATTTCGTCATTTTCCAGGCCACTCTTGAATTGAATCTATTTGTATGAAATGATGAGACAAAAACAACATAATCCAAACCAAGTTTTGCTAAGATAGAAATGAATAACTGACTGTGTTGAGTGGATTTTTCTATTCCACATCCCTTTAGATGAAGGAGGAGGGAATTGAAATTCATAAATAAGTCTTGGATGTTGTCAAGATTCCTTGGATCTAAGGAATTTAGCTCGACCTCGAGCATATGGCCTCTCATTTCATCCTGTTTTCCAAAGAGATCCTCCAACTTTTTCCAAATCTCATCTGGTGTGGTACAAGCTTCAATGTGAAATAGAATCTTGGGGGACATAGAAACATAGAGGAGGTCATAAGCCTCATCCATGTGGTTAATATAAATGTTCTTCCTGATATCATAGGTTGGATCAACCTTTGTAGCCATGGTAATCCGATACAAGCCTCTCCTTCTGCATTAATGCATAATTTTTAGCTTCCAATTGAAGTAGTTATGAGACATGAGAAGTATTGTTGATGAATAATCCATATTTTTTTACTGCATCTCCCTTATAGACCTACAAATAAGATACATATGTTCCTTTATCCTAGCAACTTGTGGGATCTGATATGATGTAGGATTGTGGTGAAACCTGCACAAAGAATATAGTTAACAACAATTCAAAAAAGTATTGAAAATTGAGAGGAGATAATATATGAGAGAAAATAATCAATAGAATTGTATTCAATGTATGAGTAAAATGGTAAAATACACATGATATACTCTACATGGCTAAGTTAAGTCATTGTAGTAGTTATCTAGAGAGATATAGACACTCACTAACAAAAAATGAAGTAATATGCCACCTAGTCCTAGTTAATTGGTCCATGCAATCATCAGTTAACTGAGTCACACGTGTGGAAGTGAGAGGAACACATGAAAATGTTGGTGATAAAAACAAGGTTGTCATGCATGAGTGACTTCCACTAGTATATCTAAGTATAACTAAGTGTAACTAACTTTGAACTGGAGAGGAGTGCCCTATTTTGTAGGGGAATATTCTCTAGAGATAATATTATCATCTAAGGAAGTGTTCTCAACATTGGACTATCAACCTTAGGGAAATAAATACTAGGTGAGTGTGTAATATCTCCAACACTACTTGCATTCTAAGGTGGGTGATTTGTATCTTGGAGGAAATTTTTTTAGTTTCAAGTGCAAGAGGGGCTTCTCACTTGGTTCAAATGTTGACGTTAGTGATTTTCCTCGTTGAGGAAGAAAATCATAAATTTTAGAGCCAAAGAATAGCCAATTTCTATATTTTAAGGGATCATGACCTCTCATCCTAATGATTGACACTTTAGATCCTTTTCTTGTGTCATTCATCCAAAAATTGCAAGTGTAAGACACTTTTCCTTGGATCAAAACAAAAAAATTTACAAAAAAACTTATCCCTCAAGAGACAAATTACAGGCTTGGGTAGCTAGCAAGATCCTAAAGTTAGAAATTTCTCCCTCTCATTGAAAAAACATTGTCGAGAGTGGAGAAAAACCTCTTGGTTGACCTACAACTTGACTTAACAACTTTCCTCAGTAGATTGTACCTCTAAATAATTGAAATATTAAATTTGAGTGGTTGCTTAGCAATATTGAAGCTTTTTTGGCTCATTAATGGGCACGGGAATTCATTGGAACTTTGGTGATTTCATGCTTTCCACACACCAAAGAAAAGTTTGAAACTTGTTTTCTAAATCCTTTTCTTCATTTCAATATTACCCGTTCAATATTGGGATGAAATTAAAACTCAAAGAAGTCTCGACACATAATAAAAAATGAATTAAAATGGGCATCGATGGAACCTCTTTGGCTTTTCGAATTAATAAAATCATAAATTTATTTTGTTTATGACTTTGGATCATTAAACCATTTATTAAAGTTCATAATGGATTCGAATGAGTGGTTGGATTCCCATTTCCATCTTCAAATAATCCATTAAGTTTAAATTTTCTAGTCGATAAGAAACTTCTTAATGTGTGTTTTGGTAATTACAAGACTCATAATTTAATTTCATGAGTTGCATTGAGTTTATAATCCCTAGAAACATCTATTTAAACTCTTTTGTGTTCAAAAATCAATTTGGTTGAACATATTAAATACATGCAAAAGGCCCTTCGAGGCTAAAGTCTGATTTTAGTTGTAGAGATGCACTTCATTGAAATAGAAAAATCATTTGTAATACTCATCCATGTTGTATGGTTTTCAATTTGGATGGCTGACTTCAGTGAGTTCATAATGCATGAGGCTATTTTTTTATTAGTGAAGGTGGTGCACGGACAACAAATGCACTTATGAGGAAAACATGTCTAAAATAACTGATTCACCCCAAAATTCAATCAAAATAATTTCAATGAGGAGGAATGGGTGTAATAAGATTATATGAGGAAATAGACCATGCCTAAGAATTGCAATAAATATTTTCCCTTTCATATGCCTGCATCACCATACTTGTGCCTTTGAGGTCAAGGTAGTAAATCAAAACAACCATCTAATGCAAGCTTGCATGTTTTCTTAGAATGATAATATGTTGTTAGATGTGATAAGAAATAAATAAGGTATGCTTTGAAAAATCACTTGTACTATTCCACATTGCATCAAATGCATGAAAAATATTTTATATGTCTTTATCGAAACTCAAATCCATCAACTTGGTCACGCAAATGTGCAATTCATTGGAACTTCTTATTGCATCATTACATGCAACTTGACATCATTGTGATATGTCCATTTCCTCATATTCATGTCCCTTTTAAAAACCTTCATCTTAATATGAATTCATGTACGATGACAATTATGTGCTAATGCACTTGTGTTATATCCATTACCCACTCTAATTTTGTGTTCTCTTTGGGTCTAAAAGGACAAGGTTATTTCCCATGCCTAACTTCATGATGAGGTTGCATAAGTACCATTGTATTAAAGGAATCAAGAAAATTGGAGTTTCTTCCATCAAATTAATCCATAAGAAACAACCATTAGCACAATATTCATTTAATGCGAGTAATAAATAAGATGGAGACTTGGAATGTGAATTGAACTTACGATGCTACTTGAAGCAAAATTGACAAGCATGCATATAAAGGTATGAGGGTTAATCACAACTTCATTCAATCAGTCGATCCATTAACTCATTATCATCTCATGCATAAAATAAAAACATTAATGAAGGATACAGTCCATTAATAGGTTGCATTTAAAAACTTTACAGGGGTCCCCAAGTATAAATACTTGGGGCTTGTTGAGGCCTCAATAAATGATGACACATTGGGAAAAGCCATGAATATTTGCTAAACATTATTGAACTATGAGCAAGAAGTGAATACAATATCTTTCCATTCATCAAGAAAATTCAAGTATCAACATGAAGCAAGCCCCTGAGAGTCCTTCTTTGTGAGGGAGTCAATGGTCATGCCTACATGTTGGCTTGGATAACTCATCCATTGTACTAAAAGAATAATATGATGAATTTTATTTCCCTATAACATGAATCAATTATATAGGTTTTGGTCTTTCTCCAAGGGATTATTAGATATTGGGTTAGAAAACTTTCCCAATCACTAAAATAATGCCTCTCAGGTGTTGGTTTACTACTCGTGAGCATCCATATCCATAATGGAGTCTCCATGACATCACAAACATTTCTCCATTTTTAGTAAATCTATCCATAGTCCCAATGGATATTATCTACATTACCTTACCATTAGCTCTACCTCATTTCCTTGTCCTTGTTATTATTTTCATTTCATTAGTATTTCACGGATGGGGAATGGGTAGCCCTTTAAAGGCCAGGGCTGATTTTTCCTTCCAATGGGATTGGATAGATATTTAAGCATGGTTAATATAAAAACCCCTTTTGATTTTCAATACAAGGAAAATTAATGATTTAGTCAATTGGAATGATATTGGTCCAATTCCTATCAAAAAATTCCCTCAACATACATGATTTACATTGAAAACTCCTTCATTCAAACTCATATTCGAGAAAAAATTGTTCAAAGCTTTCCATTCTCATTCTCTGTGCAATGTTGCAAAGCTTGAAATCATGTGGTGGACATTGCATTCAAAGAAAAATAGGGTCTCAGTATCACATGTACAAGACAAAGATCAATAAATAAAAATTAAAGTGCATAAAGCAAAATGTAAGATAGAATTCATGCACTTAAGTTATCCTACGAGAACCAAAAAGAAATTAGGGGAAGACTATCCTATAAACTAAGAAATAAAACTTGAATTCAAAACTACCTATCTTATACAAGAAAAGACGAGCAAAAAAATGTATTCTAAGAACAAAATATAAACCTATTCTAAATCTTAATCTAACTTCCAAAAATTAGCCATAATGTGAAATCTTAACGCTAGTGTAACCATCTTAGTAGTTGGTCCATGCATGGAATGCATTTCATATGATGTATGGGTGGATGCTCTTGATGTAGGATGGAAAGAAGAATGATGTAATTCTAAAATGACTCATCATCGGTGAAAGATTTGAATGCAGAGAAATAGTCATTAGCTTTCAAAACTTGACTAAAGTTTGCTTGCATCCATTATGCAACCACAACAAACACTTTGTTTATTACCTTCTTTGATTTTAAATTGTATGCATGAATTGAGATTTAGGCCAAGATCATTTTTGTTGGAAGTGGTTAACTCCTTGCTTTCTTGCATCACAACTTCATCATTCTTACTTCTTTCAAAATCATTAACTTTAAATGGCCTTGGATGGACATCCTTGGCTACCAAAAAAATTTGGAATTTTCCTGGACATCAAAATAATAATCTCAACTTCATGATTACCCAACACTTGAATTTTTGGCTTCAAGTTGCATTAAAAATCTGCAAAAAGGAAAATTTTAAACATAATCCATGCATATTCCTCATTCAAAAACTCACATAAACACATGTTACATTATGTTTCTTTAATTAAATAATGATAGCTTGGATAACACGTGATTGACATAAGGCATTCACCATACATAGACATGTTTTTCTAATAAGTGTTATCAATAAATTTGCCATTCATATTGCAATGATTTCCTTAAACTAATTTTCAATTGCAGCCATCTATGATTTAATTAAATTACTTTCATCATGTATGGTGTTCTTTGATTCAGGAAAATATGGTAAAGTCAAACAATACTTATTCAAGTCCTTTTCAAGGATTTGGGCCCAAGCTTCATACAATTCAGTTATCCCCTTCCATAAGATGAAAATAGTGATAGCTTCCAAAAGCGGCTGAACATACAACTCACATGTTATTTGAGATGAAGGCTTATGTTTGACATGGATGTAATAATACATTTTTTCGAACCTTGTGTTGAATCTTGGATGGAATCTCCATTTTCCACATGCATTGCACAAAATTCCTACAAGATTTCAACCACATGATAAGATTCTCCATAATCATTTTCAAAACAATATTTGAAATGAGTCCAATCCCAAATCATGCAAATGGGTAGGATAATATACCAATCCCACATTTTTCCTTAAAAAGTGCAAGGGAACAACTAACATACAACATCTTCAAGCATAATGTTAAGTAAACACAATTTATATTAATAATTTTGGATATGTTAAAAAGTGGTTTTGTGTTATGCACCTAGTTATGTTATATTGAGAAGAATAGGAATATAACAGAAATTATCAATGAAACAACAAAATATAGAGAATATCACACCAAAATGATACCTTTATTGAAACAGGAGAAATTTTCACTTGCCTCTTCGAGGGGGAAACCTTCAGTAGAGAAACACTCTATTATAATAATTCTCAAGAAAAAATTCCTCATGCCCTTGACTCCTATTTATACTAAATCTATCTACCAAAAGAACAATCTAGAGGAATATATTTCTAGAAGCAGAAGCTTCTATAAGGTCTTCTTACATTTGACTTATTTTTCCTTATTACTAGGCCTTATTTATTAATATCAACCTTTATTACATGGAAAATATATTATTCTACCTATGTGAGGGGTTAGAGAGGTTAGCCCCCTAACATCCCCCCCCCCTTAAAAAAAATCTTGTCCTCAAGGCTTGAGATGAGGAAATTGATGCAAAATGGTAGTCAGCTCCAGGTGTCATCTTTTGGTTGTGTTTCCTTCCACTAAACTAAAACTTCCTTGATAGTGTGTTGGTGGAGACAACACTCGTGTTGGTCCAAGACTACTTATGGCTGAAACTAGATGGAAATTTATTCATCCCACTCAGGTAGAATGGTCTAAGTATGGCACCTAGTGTCAAGAACTTTCTTTAAGTAGGAAACATGAAAAACAGGGTGGAGCTCAGAGTGTCTTGGAAACTCTAAATGGTAGACCACTGGCCCCACTCTCTAAGAATATGGTAAGGACCATATAATTTGGGGGTGACTTTCTTATAGTGTTGGGATCTGAGTGAAGTTTTCTATAAGGTTGCAGATGAAGAAACAGTTGGTCCCCTTCACAAAATTCACGTTCAAAATGGCCATGATCTACTTGTTGTTTCATGCGATTATGAGCCATGACCAAACTTTCATTGAGAGTACAAAGAATGGCCATGCAGATTGTAAGAGTTTAATACACATGTTGAACCTTGGAGACACTGGGCATGTATGATAGAACTAAGGGTGGATTTTGTCCATATATTTCTCATATATGGATCATAGATGGAAGGATTATAAAAATGCCTGGTGTTCTGCACATCCCTGGATTGGCCAGAAATTCGATTTCTGTAAGAAAAATGGACAATGCAAGGGTACAAATAGTATTTGAAAAAGAAACATGTAGGATGGTTCAAGAAGCAATGGTGTTGTTGAAAGGATTTCAGATTGGAACTCTGTATAAGCTGCAAGCAATAACTATTAGTAATGGGTGCAATAGTTCCATTTTTCTTGATATTGGAGAAGAAGAAGAAAAAAATCCTACAGTCTCTAGAGAAAAGGTTATGTTGTGGCATCAAAGACTGGGGAATATCGGAGAGAAGGGTCTTTGACTACTACATGATAAAGGTATAGTTGAAGGTATGTCTAACTTCTCTCTGGATTTTTATTTCTATTAACATTTTGTATATGGGAATCATAATCAAGTAAGATTCCCCTCTGGTGTAACGAGGGAAGAAGGAATTTTAAAGCTAGTGCACAATGATGTGTTTGGACCTGTGTCAGTTCCATCATTGGGAATATCTGTGTACTATATCTCATTTATAGATGAATTCTCGAGGAATACTTGGATATATTTCCTCGAGAAGAAATATGAAGTCTTTGAAAGGTTTAAAGAGTTTAAGGCTCTTGTTGAGAATCAAACAGAGAAAATGATTAAGGTGTTGAGGTCAGATAATGGTGGAGATTTATGTAAGAATGAATTTGAAGATTTATATAATAAGTGTGGTATAGAAAGGCAGAAGACTGCTCCATATACAACTCAAAAAAATGGAGTTGCAGAAAGGATGAACATGATGTTGATGGAAAAAACAATGTGCATGCTCAGTGGTGCTAGGTTAGGGAAAGAATTATGGGCAAAGGTAGTGGGTATTGCATGTTATGTATTTAGTCAATCACCCTCATTAGCATTGGATGACAAGACTTCGCATGAGGTATGGACTGGTAATAAACCATATCTCACACATCTCAAGGTATTTGGTTATGAGGCCTATGTTCATGTTCCAAAGGAAAACATGAGTAAAATAGATAAGAAGGTTGACAAGTGTATATTTATTGGGTATAAATATGGTCTCAAAGTTTATAAGATTTGGAACCCAAAAAATAACAAGTTTGAGTATAGCCAAGATGTGGTATTTAGAGAAATGAAGGATGTTGTCAAACAGGAAGTCCTACCAAGTAAGGAAGAACCAAAGAAAATAGAGTTTGAGCCAAAATATGATGAATCAGAATCTACAGAAGAACATGAATCTACAAAAGATCATACTCCAGTACTGAGGAGATCGGTGAGGAAAAAAAAGGTTGTTGGAAAGGTATACTCCACCTGATTTCCATTCAAATTTTGCTTTGTCTATTACTGATGATGATCCTAGAACTGTTAGGGAGGAAATGGATTCAAAGGATGGAAAACTTTGGAAAAAATCCATGGTTGAAGAAATGGTATCCTTGGATAAGAATGAGGCTTGGGATCTAGTGGAGTTTCCAACTAGAAGAAATCCCATTGGCATAAAATGGGTATTTAAAAAGAAGTTGAATGCAAAAGGAAAAGTGGAGAAATATAAAGCTCAGTTAGTAGCAAAGGTTTATTCCCTGGTTGAGGGCATTGATTTTGGTGAGATTTTTTCTAGTGTTGCCAATTTAAATTCTATTAGATTTATGTTATATGTTGTTGTTGGGTTTTATTTTGAAGTATAACAGATGGATGTGAATATAGAATTCCTACATGGGGATTTGGAATAATAAATCTACATGAAGAAGCCAGAAGGATTTGTTGTGAAGGGAAAGAAGGAGTTGGTATGCAAGATGAAAAAGTCCCTGTATGGCTTAAAACAATAACCAAGGATGTGGTATCAAAAGTTTGATGCTTATATGTTGGGACTTGGCTTCAAAATAACCAAAGAGGATCACTATGTGCATTTTAAATTAATTGGTGATCATTTTATTTATTTGGTCTTGTATGTGGATGACATGTTGATGATAGGAAACAACAGGGAGATTATCTGGGATGTGAAAAATTAGTTGTCCTCTAAATTTGACATGAAGGATCTTGGTGCTGAAAATTCCATTTTGGGCATGGAAATTAAAAGAAATCAGAAAAACAGGAATTTCTGGTTAAATCAAAGAAAATATGTCAAGACAATATTGCATAGCTTTAATATGCAAGAATGTAAACCGGTCAGGGTCCCTATTCTTGTAGGTGTAAAGTTATATGTGGATCAGTGTCCCAAGACACACGAAGAGGAGGAGGACATGTCGCATGTTCCATATGTGAGTGTGGTTGGCAGTTTGATGTATGCAATGGTCTGTACTATACCTAACATTGCACATGCAGTGGGATTTTTGAGCAGGTATATGGCAAAACTAGGGAAGGAGCATTGGAAAAAAATTAAGAGGGTTTTCAAGTATTTTTGTGGCACTAATAGTTATGGATTGTGCTACCAAGGAAGACTATGTTTGGATAGAGTGTTGGACATACATAGCTTTGGGGATGCAGACTGGGCTATATATTTGGATTGTAGAAGATCTACAAGCATGTATGTGTTTAACCTGTTTGGAGGAGAAATCAGTTGGATGAGAAAAAGATAGTTTGTAGTGGAACTTTCAATTATAGAAGTTGAATACATGGTAGCCACTCATGCAATCAAGGAACCAATATGGTTACGAAGATTTTGTGCGGGTATTAGGTTGGTACAACAAGCTGTGAGGATAGATTGTGACAGTCAAAGTGCAATTTTTCTGGCAAAGAAACCAACTTATCATTCAAGGACAAAGAATATTGATGTTCAATATCACTTTGTGAGAGACATGGTTGAAGAAAAGAAGTTGTTGTCGATAAAGGTGGACACTTTGAAGAATGTTGCAGATTCATTAAAAAAAATTGTGAGCACTGAGAAGTTCTCTTGGTGTAGAGGATCTATGGGCGTTTCGGCCCTAGATTGTTGACTATGTAACCCTGTAACCCCATGCATGAAAAGAAAACAACAAGTGGGAGAATGTTGGATATGTGTTAAATTCTTTTGGGTGGTTTTTCGACACATGGTTTTTTGCCGATGGTTTTCTATTTCTGGTTAAGGAATTAGGGTTGTTGACTAATCCAGGTCATTGAATTAGGGATTTGTATGTCGTTGACTCCTATGTGTATATTGTATTGTAAACAATGTATGAGATTATGAATATAGAAGATGTTGGTTTTCCCGGTTTGGGTTTCCAGGGGAAAAATCTCTATGTAATGCGTGTATTTTCCATTGTATATTTTCTTTTGTTTTATTGAAAATATGTTTGCAGTAAATAATTGTACAAGGGATTCATGCGAGTGGTGGTGTGGTAATAAGTGTTGTACCACCATCCAGTGAGGGGTAACCACTGAACCCATTGATTTTGTGTGTCAGATGAAAAACACCTCAAATTGGTTTCCCAACACTTGTTGATCGCTTTAGTTTTTCCATCAGTCTGAGGATGATATGTTGTGCTGAGATGTAATTGGATTCCCTAGAGTCGGAACAATTCTTTCTAGAAAGTGCTGCTGAAATTCGGATCACAGTCATAAACAATAGAATGAGGCATGCCATGGAGTTTGAAGATATTATCCATAAAAATTTGAGCCATAGTGGATGTTGTGAATGGGTTTTGAAGAGCACAGAAATGAGCATATTTAGAAAGATGTGTTAAGGTCCTAAGCCGCACATAGGTAGATCAATGTATTCGGATGTAATAAAGGTCAATATTAATAAGGCCTTTCAATAAAATAGAATAAGGTGGATGTAAGAAGACCTAATAGAAGCTTTCGCTTCTAGAAGGATCTTCCTCTAGATGCTTCTCTTAATAGACATATTTAGTATAAATAAGGGTCGAGGGTATGAAATGAAGAGTCCTATGAACATTGCTATCTGAATCTAAGTGTTATTTCTATTGCTATTTCGTATATCATTTCTGTGTATTGTGAAGATTATGCTGGATATTTTACTGTTATTCTGCCATTACTAGCATTTCATTTATGTTCTGCATATTTTATATATCTGGTATCTTGCAAGTGGTATCAGAGCACTTTCCTTGGCAGAAATTGTGGGTATTTTTTTTCAGGGTAGAGACGTATTCCGACGTCTTTAAGCCATAGAGATTTTTCGTTGCACGCATAAACCTGTGGTTGAGGGATTCATACACGTAGGAAATACAAGTGGTTCTTAAGTGCACATATGTTGGCCACCCTTGTAACCCCTGTTGGTACCCCTTCGAGTGGTAGCGCATCAGACAACACCTGTGTATGGATCGGCCTAGATTTCCTGAAGCCCTCTTTAGATAAACCTATCGTCCACCGGACTGCTATACTGTCACCGAGAACAACACTTGGGAAGATACTCTCTAGTACCTGGGTAGTCGGGTAGTACAGCTAAGGGTACGGTTTATCCTCCTTAGTTAGTGCCCTGAGATATTGGGTCGAGTACTACTGTTGGACCCCGCATGTATATCAGAGAGCTATAGCACAGGGCAAACCCTTGTCTGTAGAACCCTTGAATACCTAACCCTTGGGGAACATAAACAAATTA
>ML793662.1:127035-140065 GCA_009831015.1 Picea engelmannii | reverse complement strand
ATAAAATTGTTTAAGCTTATAAACAACTGATTCACCCCCCCCCCCTCTCAGTTGTTCTAGTATTTCCAACATGGATCAGTCTTGAAATTGTGTGGTCTTACAACCATTCATGGCGAACCTCCTGAAGCCAATATCTAACAATGAAAGAGAGGGAAAAAGGGGACCTGACTTCTTCATATTTACTGGAAAGGGAATCCGCCACCACATTTTCTTTTCCTTTTTTGTAGATGATATCATAATCATATCCAAATAGCTTGGTTACCCATTTTTGTTGCTCCAGGGAAGAAAATCTTTGTTCCAGAAAATACTTGAGGCTTTGATGATCAATTTTAATTTGGAAGTGTTTCCCAAAGAGAAGGATGCCAGAGATCCATAACATGCAAAATAGCCAAAATTTTATTTTCATGGGTGGATTGGCCCTAATGGTGTTCACAAAATTGTTTGCAGGTGAAAGCCAAAGGTCGACCATATTGCATGAGGATAGTCTCAATGCCTTTCCTCGAGGCATCACACTCCAGTATAAAGGTCTTGTTGAAGTCAAGGAGAGCCAGAACATGGGTAGTGCACATAGTTGCTTTCAAATATTGGAAGGAATGGTCGGTTGCTTGAGTCCAAATGAAAGCATTATTTTTAAGGAGCACTATGAAGGGAGCTTCAATTTTCCCATAATTATGAACAAACTTATGATAATATCCTGTCAAACCCAGGAAGCCACATAGAATTTTAAGATTTTTCGAGCGTGACCAATTATGCATTGCTTCAATTTTCTTCGGATCCACCATGACACCATCCTTTCTGACAATATGTCCCGGGTACTCAACTTTAGAGGCTACAAAATCACATTTAGACTGCTTAAGAAAAAAATTGTGTTGAGAAAGATGGGCTTGCCAAGTTTTTATATAGATGAGAATATCATCAAAGAAAACCCAAACAAAATGATGGAGGAAAGGACTAAATAAATGATTCATGAGACTTTGAAAAGTGGAGGGATAATTACAGAGGACGAATGGAATAACCAAGAAATCATAGTGACCCTCATGAGTTTTGAATGCATTCTTAGGAATTTATTATTCTTTCATATGAATCTACTGGTAGCTAGAGTGAATATCAATTTTGGTAAAATATTGAGCACCACTCAATTCATCCAAAATGTCATCAATGATAGGAATGTGAAATTTGTCCTTGATGGTGAGTTTGTTGAGGGCGCAAAAAATCATGACACATGCGTCGAGTACCTTATTTATTGAGTAGTGTGACTATTGGAGAAGAATAGGGGTTGGTATTGGGATGGATGACATCGAATTTTAGAAATTCTTGAAAAATCTTCTCAATTTCATTCTTCTGGGAAAATGGATGATGATAAGGGTGAACATTTAGAGGAATACTTCCCGAAACTAGAGGAATGGAATGATCATGGACACCTCGAGAAGGGGGAATTCCATGGGGGGTTTGAAACAAAACTTAGTGTTGGGAGAGATTAGATTGGGTGTCAGTATGTACAGAGGGTGTCTCAACCACCTAAATGGAATGAATTTGGGAAATAATTCCAGAATCACCTTTTCTGAGGAGATTTTCCAGTCGGTGGGAACTGTTTTTCTCTGGTGACCCTGTTGTGATGCCTTGGAACTGGTGTTGTTGGCCCTCTTGTTGGAATTGCATGGTTAATTTTTTTAAATCCATGGTGATAGGGTAGAGAGTGCGTAACCATTTAGAACCAAGTACAATGTCGCAACCGCCCATGTCAATAGAAAACATATGATATTTTAGGTGGTACTAACAAATTTGGAGGCACACATTTTCACAACACCCTCCACATTTTATGGAACCCCCATTGGAAATGATGATTTGGAAATTATTATCTGGAAGAATATATAAATTTACTTCTTGGGTAATGTGACGATGAATTAAATTATGGGTGTTTCGACTGTCAACTAGAATGATGACTTTTCGGTTCTTAATGTATCCAATTAACTTTAGGGTTTGGGGAGCAGAAAACCCATTGAGTGCATTCAGGGAAATCGATGGTTCAACTTTCGGTGGATTCAAGGGAAGATTAATATCAGCTGGTGGGGGTAGCTCAGGTACATTGGAAACATCGGCCTCTTCTTCAGAAACTTCCTTAGTCATAGCCATAAAAATCTTATGTTCCTTACACTTTTTCCTCGAAAAATACTTTTCATCACAATTATAACAAAGACCCTTAAGTTGGTGTTCTGCCATTTCGACCCGAGTCAATTTATGGATCTTGAGGGGAGTGGCAAGAGGGGCAGGAAGGGTGGTTTTATGGTGAGGAATAAAGGGTGTTCTTTGGGTTTGGGATGAGGATACGTTTTGTGCTTCCTTGTCCATTTCAATAGATTCCAACCAAGTCCGGGGGTGAGCCATGAAGACATGGTCATGTATTTCATCCTTCAATCCATTGATAAAGAATTCTCTAAAAAAAACATCTATCATTCCCTTTGTTCTGAAAGCCAATTTCTCAAAGGCAATTATAAACTCTTTCACTTCGCTCGTGTGTTTCAACTTGGTCAAATGACCTAAATGATGGTTGTTAGTGTGAAAGTGGTCATAAATATTTGTAACAAAATATGTCCAAGACACATACCCTTGACATCCATTTTTACGCCATTGTCAGCGTTCACGATCCAAATGGAGAACACCATAATGTAGTTTTTCCAACTCATCGGTAATTCCTTGCAAAGAGAAGTAGTGTTCCATTTGGGTGACCTAGCCCATGGGTTTTGAGACATCAATGTTTTTCACATCCATTATAAGAAGGCATAGGTCACACAGAAAGTGATTGGACTGAAAATTATGAGAAGTGGGGGAAGTATCACCTTTGGGGTGAAAAGGTAGGTCAGATGAGGGAAACACTCTAGGAATATTTAGTTTGATGAAGAGATGGCTCGCAAAGGATTCAATTTGGATTTTAATGTGGGAAGAGAGGTCCTTTTTCATGTGTTATTTCAGGGCTGCCATTTCAGAGTCTATGGTGGAATGCATGGAGGAAGTGATGGTGGAAATATTGGCATTGATTTTCTGCAATTCCTATTGGGCCATGGAGAGATCAAATGACAAGGTATTGAAGCATGCTTCAAGGTATTGGTTGCGGGTGTGAGACATGGAAAAAGGGGGGAACATGAAGAAGGCAGGTGGGTTCGTATAGAAAAGGGGTTACTGGGTAATGGTATCATGATGATCGGGGCGAAAAGGAGAATCCAATGGGATAGGTCCAAAATAAGGGGTCCAGGAGGGGGTTGGGACCACGGGGAAAAAAATCATAAAAAATGATAGGTATCACTATGATTAGGAAGAAAAACATAATCCAATGGGATAAGTCTTAAATAAGGGAGTGGAAAAGTTCTAGATTTTTTTCTTTTACTCTTGTAGATTTATACTCTGATCTGAATAATACTGCAGTGACGAAATGCTCAAATTCTTAACAGGAAAAAATGTGTAGTAATTTCATAGCCAGAATGTAGGAGGAAAGGTTGCATGACAATAGATCTTATATGATCCTTTTCTATCATGTTTCCATCCCAAGGGTTGGGGTGTTCAAGGTTCCTATAGACAATGATTTCCCCTGTGCTATATCTCTCTGATATACAAGCGTGGCAGAACATTAGTACTCGACCGAATGTCTCAAGGCACCAACTAAGGAGGCTAGACCATACCCTTAGTTGTACTACCCGATTACCTAGGTACTAGAGAATCTCTTCCCAAGTGTTGTTCTCGGTGGAACTATTGCAGTCAGGCAGTCAATTGGTTGATCTATAGAGAAGTTCAGGATGCCTAGGCAAGTCCATATACATGTGTTTCTTAATGCGCTACCACTCAAAGGGGTGCCAACATGGGTTACAAGGGTGTTCAACAATGTGAGATGAAAAACCTCTTGTATTTCATGCATGTATGCTTCCTCGATCGCATATTTATGCGCTGAATGAAATATCAGTATAGTTTAAAGACATCAGAACATGTCTCTACCATGGAAAAAAAAATACCCACAATTCATGCCCAGGAAAGTGCTCCGATACCACTTTTTATGCACTCGGTTATGTTATATTGAGAAGAATAAGAATATCATAGAAATTACCAATGGAACAAAAACATATAAAGAATAGAACACCAAAATGATACCTTTATTGAAACGAGAGCAATGTTCACTTGCCTCTTCGAGGGGGTAGCCTCCACTAGAGCAATGCTCTATTATAATAATTCTCATGACAAACTTCTCATGCCCTTGAATCTTATTTATACTAAATCTATCCACCAAAAGAAAAATCTAGAGGAAGATCTTTCTAGAAGTGGAAGATTTTATTAGGTCTTCTTATGTTTGAATTATTCTTCCTTATTACTAGGCCTTCTTTATTAATATTGGCCTTTATTACATGGAAAATATATTATTCTACCTACGTCAGGGGTTAGGGAAGTTAGGTCCCTCACATTTTGTTTCCTTCACCATTAAAATTTGGTAATAAATCTACTACCTTTCTCAAAAAATCATGCAAAAGACCTTGTGGGAAACATATTATTTTTTCTCCCATGCAAGGACTTTGGGTAGAGCCTAACGGGCCCCAACATTGGCACCCTTTTTGCACAATTTTGGTAATTTCTTAGAAACCCTTGCTTATCTTTTATAGTGTTTTACACCCTTTTATAGTCTATATTTTTTCATCTTTTGTTAACTATTTTCTAATAATTAGAGTGGATTGTGCACTTACCTTTGCTAACAGTATGTGACAGTCCTATGTCACAACCAAGTTACAAAAATATCATACCCAAACTATGGGTTAGCTACGGGAAAGATACAAGAATCCCATAGCCAAAATATTGGCTAGAAATAGAAAATATACAGTGAACGTATATCCCGACTATTACGATGTGCCACAAAATTATATAAGATGTTTGTTTCCACCAATTACAAGACAGAAGAATCACGACTCCAACTACTTCCAATTTGGACTTGTGGGATTGGAATCAAGCAACAAAAAACTGAGGGGAAAAATCGAGATTATGGGAATGGTGATGTTGATTTAGGATAAGAACATCAACACAGAGATCATGATCTACCTCAATATCCTATGTTTTTGAATCCAAACAAGCAACATGTGTATCTATATGTAATTTTAGTTAGTGATTTTGTGGGTCAAAAAATTTGAAATTTGTTAAACCCAAATATAGAGAAAAGACAAATAATTGTTGTCAAACACAACTTAAGAACCAGCGGTTCTCAAACATATTGAAAGTTGTCTTAGTAGAGATCAAGGGAATTTTTATATAAGAGGTAGACCACTTGCCTTGTGCGAGATAAACATTGCTACATTATTTGCCTCTGTTTGATTCCCATTTAATTAAAAGACTTGTGCAAGCTTGATTCTTAGTATTTCACTTATCTGTGTGAAGTTGGATAAGTATTTGTTGTGGGATTTTCTAGTGCTCTGTTTGAGGAGGTAGGGGCCCACCTCCAACGATAAGTGTTGTAGTAATTTGTTTGGCTCATAGAATTTTACTTCTGATAATTTCTCTTTGAAGAGTGATTGTGCTGATTTTATTTAATTTCTGTTTGAGAGTGATTTCATTTCATTTTTGTTTTCAATTGTGGTAGAATAGTTATTTCTGGTAAAATACCATTGTCCCTTTTCAAATCAAATTTCCATTTTTCATTTGGTCATTGTTGTTTCTTTTCAATAGATCAAATTTAAGAAGCAAATACTTTCCTTTTGAAACAATTTGAGTTTCCATCCTCAGTTGCAGTTGGTTTGTGGTTCGATTATAACATTTTCAAATTAGAATTATTTCATAATAGAGTCTTATTTCCTTTTAAAGATAAATATTCTTAGCTATGCCAATATTTTGTTAAGTACCAAAGATTTGAAAATATAATCACCACAAGAAATACCAAGAATAATATGTAAAACTCCTTTATTATTACCAAAACCTTTATGGTACGGAAACACCATATAATGGATCCTATTATGGAAGGGATCCTCTCATGTTCATTGTTAGGTAGCTAGAGAGGTAGTAGTGGGGGCCTAAAGCGACCATAGTGATAATAGTGGAGACCATTCAATGTAAGTTGGACTAGGTCCACTATATTATTAAATAAGGCCCACTATGGTAGTTAAATATAATATATGGGTAGTTAGATATAATAAATATAAGAGGAGTTCTTAGAAGGTTATACTTCTAGAAGATTTCTCCTCTATAATGTTCTTAGGTGATGGTAACACTATATAAAGAGGTTCAAACAATGTAATGAGATATGAAAAGAAGTATTGTATTTGGATTAGTATCTCAATAGGAGGATGCCCCCTCGAAGAGGCAAGTGAATAGGAGAGGATCCCTTCCATAATAGGATCCATTGTATGGTGTTGCCTTACCCTAAGGGTTTGATATAATAAAGTTGTGGTTTTATATATGGTTTCATACATCTTGTGTGGTGATTGCATTAAAATATATTTAGATCTATTGTGATATTTTGTATTCAGGTGTTTGGATCTTAACAATTGTTATCAGAGCACTTTTCTTGGCAGATATTGTGGGCAAATAATTTTTATTTTTGAAGTTTTTTTTTCGAAGAATAAAAAAGAGGGTTACAACATTCCAGAAATTTTTGGTATATTTCTATGAAAAAATTGCATAAACAGGTTGTATATATGAGTTTCTCTCAGAAAACAAAAATCCAATTTGAAAAAAAAAATCGTCTGAAACGGAGTCCGGGAAGTCAAGATATTGAAGTTTTAAAATCTGTAATTTTTCAGGGTTTTTTCTGCGAACGACGGTGCGATTTTTTTAATTTTTTTTATTTTTATCTTTTGTAGCAGATAGAGGCTGAATATTCCAAAATAACTTATATATCTGATTTTCTCTCAATATTTCACCCAATTTCGAAAAAAAAATCAACCGAAACGAAGTCTGGGAAGTGAAGTTATGAGCATTTTAAATTTAACAGTGTTTTATGATTTTTCCAGAAAACGCCACGATTTTCTGTTGTAACTTATTGGTCTATTTTTTTGGGTTTTTTCATGACGGTTGAGGGACCGAAGAGTTCATAGATTTCTCAGATGGATATTTCTTCTCAAACCCTCAAATAAATTCTACAAATTACTGAAGCATTCAAATCTCAATTGTATGACACATTGGATGTTAGATTGCATGTCCTTGCAGATGGCCTCAATGATAGTTTTTGTAGTATTCAAGATTCATTGGATAGCATGCAGAAGAGATTTCTTATGGTGAACATAAGGGATGAATATAATCAAGAAATATATGCTTGGTATGATTTTGAGGCCGATTGTGATGATTGGTATATGGATAGTTGTCATTTCTGGGATGACAACCACTTTCATATTTTATTTGATGACTCTAATCCACCTTTTGTAGAGTGCATCAAAGTGACAAATCGAGAGCCAATGATTATTACCAGTATTCATCCTGCATATTCTATAGTGGTATTATTCCTTCTAGATTCTGCTACGACCTTTTTCCACTATGTGGATGGATCTTATTATTTGGATCCACATGACAGGTGTCAATATTTGAAGCATCATTTTGAGTTGGTTATTGGGTTCCAAAATCTTCCACGGGGAGTTCACATGAGCACTTGGACATGGGACTCGGGATTACAATGGTGGTTGGACTACTTTAGCATGGTGGCTTTCCTTTCTACATGGGACCTTGGTTCTCCAGTCTTCTTTAGCATTATGGTCCACAATTATCCATGGGACCTTGGTATATGGTTGTACGTTAAGTGTTGAGGACAACGCTTTCATAAGGGGGATGGAATGTTAGGTAGCTAGAGAGGTAGTAGTGGGGGCTTAGAGGGACCATAGTGATAATAGTGGAGGCCATTCAATGTAAGGTGGAATAGGTCCACTCTATTATTAAATAAGGCCCACTATGGTAGTTAAATATAATAAATGGGTAGTTAGATATAATAAATGTAAGAGGACTTCTTAGAAGGTTATACTTCTAGAAGATTCCTCCTCTAGAATTTTCTTAAGTGATGGTAGAACTATATAAAGAGGTTCAAACAATGTAATGAGATATGAAAAGAAGTATTGTATTTGGAGCACTATCTCAATAGGAGGATGCCCCCTCTAAGAGGCAAGTGAACAGGAGAGGATCACTTCCATAATAGGATTCATTGTATGGTGTTTCCATACCCTAAGGGTTTGATATAATAAAGTTGTGGTTTTTCATATGGTTTCATACATCTTGTGTGGTGATTGCATTCAAATATCTTTAGATCTATTGTGATATTTTGTATTCAGGT
Organism: Picea engelmannii; assembly: GCA_009831015.1. Taxonomy (NCBI): domain Eukaryota; kingdom Viridiplantae; phylum Streptophyta; class Pinopsida; order Pinales; family Pinaceae; genus Picea; species Picea engelmannii. The sequence continues at coordinate 131,790 of ML793662.1, read as the reverse complement.
ATTTGGATCTTAACATTCACTTACCTCTTCGAGGGGGAATCCTCTTATTGATCTACTGCTCTAAATTCAATACTTTCTTTCATGTCTCATTACATTTTTTGAACCCCTTTATATAGTGCTACCAACCACCTAAGAACATTCTAGAGTAGGAACCTTCTAGAAGAAAAACCTTCTAAGAAGTCCTCTTACATTTATTATATCTAACTATCATAGTGGGCCTTATTTAATACTATAGTGTACCTAGTCCACATTACATTGAATGAAATCTACTATTATCACTATGGGCCCTCTGCCCCTCCCCCCACTACCTCTCTAGCTACCCAACAATCCATCCCCCTTATGAAATCATTTTCCTCAACACTTGATGTACAACCATATACCAGGGTCTCATGGATAAGTGTGGACTATAGTGATGAAGTAGACTAGAGAACCAAGGTCCCATGGAGAAATAAAATCCAACATGCTAAAGTAGTCCAACTACCATTGTAAATTGGGGTCCCATTTCCAAGTCCTCATGTGAACTCCATGCAGAATATATCTTAACTCGAGAACTAGTTGAAAATGATGCTCCAAAGATATACATTGATCATGAGGATCCAAATATGTAGATCTCTCCATATCCAAAAAAATCATTTGAATAACACACTAGTACTAGAGAATAATGAAAAATAGTATTCATAGAAGGCTATGGGTTGCTCTCCATAATGTGCTCTACATAAGGTGGAGTAGAGTCATCAAATACAAGATAAAAGTAGTTACCATCCTAGAGATTACAATTGTCCATATACCAATCCTCACAATCTTCCTTGTAATCATACCAAGCATATATTTCTTGAGTATATTCTCCTATGATTTCAATGTACATGAGATTCCTAATATATCTCTCCTGTGTTGCAAGTCTTATCTCTTCAATAAATTCCATATTGCAGTGAAAGTTTGCATTGGAGGCTTCCAGTTTGCATTGTAGGTCCATGAGGGATTGAAAGTGAATATCCATGGGAAACACCACATACAAGATAAAAAAATGAAATATTTGAAAATCCTCTATCCAATGGAACTAATCTGGTAGCAATCTAAGCACCCTATGAAAATTTATGAACTCTTATGTTCCGTTGTCGTCACAAAAACCCCCAAAAATGGTTGATTTTAAATCAACGATATCTTCACTTCTAAAGCAATGATTTGGATGATTTTTGTTTTTGAAATTGGGTGAGAATGTGAGAGAAACTCAGATCTGTAATTTGTTTGTGAAAATCTTCCCCAGGCGTTACATAAATTAGAAAAATTGCATGACCATCTACGGAAAAAACTCTGAAAATTGAAGATTTTAAAATGTCGATAACTCTACTTCCCAAAATCCATTTCAGATGATTTTTTTTTCACTTGGGTGTTTTTTTAAGAGGAACTCATATATACAACCGGTTTCTATAAATATTTCACTGAAATCTACAAAAATCATCCAGAATGTCGCTGCCCTCTTTTTTCTTCTCCAAAAAAATAAATCTACAAAAGAAAATAAAAATATTTTCCCACAATGATTGGCTAGGAAAGTTCTCTGATACCAATTGTTAAGTACCAAAGATTTGAAAATATAATCACCATAATAAATACTAATAACAATATGTAAGATATCCTTTATTATTACCAAAACCCTTATGGTAGGGAAACACCATACAATGGATCATATTATGGAAGGGATCATCACTTGTTCACTTACCTCTTAAAGGGGGAATCCTCCTATTGAGCTACTTTTCCAATACAATACTTCTCTTCATGTCCCATTACATTATTTGAACCCATTTATACAGTGTTACCAACCACCTAATAACATTCTAGAGGAGGAACCTTCTAAGAAGTCCTCTTACATTTATTATATCTAATTACCATAGTGGTCCTTATTTAATACTATAGTGGACCTAGTCCACCTTACATTGAATGGCCTCTACTATTATCACTATGGTCCCTCCACCCCCACACCCCCCACTACATCTCTAGCTACCTAACATATTTCCATTGTCAATCACATTTACAGTTTCTTTCAAATTCATCTCTACTATTTGGAGTAATAACATTGACAATTTTGGCAAGAACTAGGTTTCCATTTCTAGCACTTAGTTAATTTCATTTTTTACAAGTAGATTAATCAATTTCATTTTCGGAAATTAGATAAATCAATTTCCTTTTTTCCAAAGTATATTAATCAATTTCCTTTTATGCAAAGTAGAGTAATCAATTTCATTTCCTGTACTCTGTTAGATTTCCCTTCCTGCAATTAGCTGATAGATTTCTTTTTTGCAATTAATTAGTCAATTTCATTTTTGCAAGTGTGATTTATTTCCAACAAGTAGATAATTAATTTCTTTCTAGAAAGTGTGATTTCCTTTTTGAAAATTGTAGAACCTTTCCAAAACTTGTGAACTGTTCATACCCTATATGTAAAAGCAATTGTTGAAAATACAACAACCAAACAAACTAGTATAAGAAGAGGGTATGACTTGCATATATATTGCATGGTAGCTCACAAGTACAAAATAGAACCCCAGGTTGAAATTTAATATATAACCCTTTGATTCCCTTCCCGATTAATTAGAAACGAAATTAAAAATCATGTCATTTTGGTGCCATTTTCAGGGTGTTACCAAAGGTGCAGTAATATTCTTGCATTAGTTTGAAGTTCATATGAGAAAATATCTAGTTCAAAAAAAATAAAAATGAGTAGGAGATTTATGGCATAGTAGTAGCATGGAGAAATCTACTATAACATTCTTTCTCTATCAAATGGACAAAAAAAAACATATTTTCTCGTTAAATAAAGTTTTCATAACTTAGAATGTTGTTTTTAATTCATGATAAGAATTATAGATCCTCAAGGTAGATTCAGTAGTTTTGTTAAAAAAACCCAAGATACTAACCATGTAGGAAAATTATTCAGAGGAGAGGGTTCAGGGAACACCAATTATCAAGAACCTAAAACTATCTCTTCAACAAAGAGGAAGCCTACAACCCCAGTTCTGGAATCATTATAGTTAGCTAGTCTAACAACAGAGGCCACTTCTTCAGTAGGGGAAGAATGTATATTTCCCACTACATATATATTCAACACAGAAAGAATTTCCAATGGGAAGCCTGATATATAATTTGATCCAAACCCTTTTCAAGATCCAACGTGATCCCCTTATTCCACATACTTAATATATAGAAAATTTTGTACAATATGGCAGAAGGAGAAGAAATAATTGTCAAGAAAGAGACTATTACAATCAATTTCCCAATCAAGAAGTTTGAGGGGATAACATAGATGAATAATATTCACCCTTCATCCCTGGAAAACATCCATGGAATGGAAAGATAGGATATGAATATCTTTCTCTTTGAGTTCAATGTTCTTTGTAAGAGCTATGACTATGTTTTTGATGCACAAAAGTTAAATTTTTTCCCTTCCACATTGAATAACATAATGCTCTGATGATTTATGGGGCTCAGTGGAAACAACATTGGTACATGGGAAAAAATGAAGAAGGAATTTTTAGGAAAGTACTAGGACTATTGTAAGGACAAAAGGATCGTAAAGAGGAAATTTTTAGAATGTCCCAAAAAGAAGACAAAAGTCTAAAAGACTATGTAAAGAGATTTAAGTATAATCTATAGTGGTCAAGACAAATCCAACTGGATGAAGAGTCCTGATGAATTTTTTTTTGAGAGGAATTAGGGGAGATTGTATCGATATCCTAAAACTCATGGGGATGGGATATTTCTCTCAACTTACCTATGTACATTTTTGTGAGCTTTGCAAAATATATTCAAGAGGGGCTTCTAGGATAGGAAAAGGACCAAGGGACATAATAGCCCAAATAACCAAAGCACCAGGAGGAGGAATCACCAAAGAAGAAATCAAAAATATAATAGAATATTTCAAAATAGGCATCCTTGATTCTCTAATTTCACACCTAGATGCATTGTAGATACAGAAGAAGAAAGAGGAAGAAAATTCAGTAGTTTCAATATTATATTGTAAATTCCACAAGAAGCACCCTTTGAAGGAGTTCCCACTGAATAGACTTGATATTTGTGGAATCTGTTAGCACTCAAAAATGCACCGGCATTTTTGAAGGAAAGATGCCTAATCTTTTAGAGAACATTTGACTAGCTTATAGATCTCCAAATGCAGATATGAAAGCACCATTGGAAAGCTCAGGATTTGTAGATGTCGATCGACTATTTAAACATGCAAAACGGACTCTCCATGACCGAGAAAATTGATTTTGAAAAAATATGCACTTTCACCAGCGCAGAAGGCAGAATTATGGCTAGTTAGCTGTGGAAAGTGGCGACTTTCCACAGCGCAGGAGCAGATTTTCGGGTAAGTTAGCTGTTGAAAGCTGTCACGGCCAGAATAGCCAAATTTTCACCCAGATCAAGAATTTTTGGGTTTGAATGGTTTGAATTCTTCTTCAATAAGCTGGTTATGAATTATCAAATCAAAATCTAAAGGCCATTATTGGAGATGAAAGTCAAAAGGGATTTTTTTGACTAAATTTGGTGATTTTCAAGAGCAAAATGATAGGGATTTTTGGCACACATCATCAAATTCGAATACCATCTTTGGAGGATTAGATCAAAGAAGCCTTGGAAGGCTAGGCTACACTTCATCAACTTTCAACCAATGTTTGAAGACCAAAAGATAGAGGTTGACCTCATCTTGAGGATCTCTCCTTATCTTTTGGGAATTAGTTTTGACTTTCTATTTTTAGAATA
>ML793662.1:86522-120899 GCA_009831015.1 Picea engelmannii | reverse complement strand
TAGGCTACACTTCATCAACTTTCAACCAATGTTTGAAGACCAAAAGATAGAGGTTGACCTCATCTTGAGGATCTCTCCTTATCTTTTGGGAATTAGTTTTGACTTTCTATTTTTAGAATATCAGATCCATTGTTTTAGGATCTAAAACTGATTGTAAAAGGCTATAAAGCCAAAGACATTTGGAGCACTAGGGGGTTCGATTCTGGATAGAGTAATACACTTTTGTACTCAGATTTTCATTGCTAATACAGATCACAGGTTCCTTTCCATTTTGGTATCAGCTTTTCATATTTCTTCTTCACTGTTATCTTGTTGTCAAACCTTGAATAGTTGTTATCCTATTGTTTGGTTCATGACATTATATCATTTTCTTTATTTGTTTATTAGACCCTGCTTTGCACTGGTTTATGAACAATCTTTTCTTCATCCACTGAAAGCTATTTTGTTGTTTAACCAATCTTGGAGAGCACTGTCTATTTGTTTACCATGTGATGTCTGAATGCTATTAGATGAATTGAGTTATCCCATTGATCCACCTTTACAAAATACAAAAACATTCATTTCTTAAGTTACCAAGAACCTTTGGTCTGCAACCACAAAGGGTTTCTTGGAGTGATAACAGAATCTATGAGCAAGATAATGCCACTGGTAATTTCCCTTCCTTACAAGAACTAAAATTAGTCTAACAATATGTCAAATTAGGAAAAAAAAACAACTATGATTCATTTCTCAAAGATGACCATGGAAGCCTCATCCCTCAGGTATGGATTTTGATCCTTCACAATCTTACAATACTTGGATTAACCAACAACCACAATACTCATCTCATCCTTGGTACCCTTATATTCCCCAACAACAACAAAAAGGATTCCACCACCACCTCACAACCATCCATGGAAACAAGGGTTGTGGAATCCTCCCATTTGGGGCCAACAACAAGATCCCTTTAAATTTCCTCAACAACCCTAGTTCCCACCTATGTAGTTTCCCCCATAGAAAAAATCTAGTTTCCTACCAATAATCCTCCTCCTCGCCCACAATATCTTGCATAACCTACTACTAACCCAAATAATAAAACAACACATCCTGCATTCATTTATGAGATTCCCAATTACCCCACTTATTCCATAACCTCCCTTGAATGTCGATATATTCAACTTTGATCAAGGAGAACCCTTAATAAAGGAACTTCTCTTATAATTTCTAAAGATGATGGTGAAGAAGAAGTTCAAGAACCCATAGCCAATCATGTCGATGATATTTCTCATGACCAAGCACCCACTCCCCCTATGACCTTAGATCGATTGAAATCCACAAGCATGAAATGGACTCCTCCTTATCCAAAGAGGTGGATTCTAGAAAAACCCCCTACACAGCTTGAATTTGACTTCTTAGGGGAATTAAAAAATGTGTGTGGAATAATTCCACTATTTGAATCTATTAAATATGTTCATATATATTTCAAATCCATTATAGAAATATGCTTGAGAAAACCATGTAGAAAAAGGAAATACCCTTAGACCATTCATGTAATTAGCCAGTTGGTAGATTTAATGGTTAGGATAATCCTTACGGCCAAATACTTAGACTCTGGAAGCCCCATAGTGTATTTCCAAATTAATGATGTCCTTATCCCTAACACCTTGATAAATCTAGTAGCCACAATCAATGTAATGACTAGGAAAACTATGGAAAATCTTGGATTAAGTAGCCTACGAGAATCTTCCACAGTCCTACAACTAGTCGATTGATCCATAGTCAATATTAAGGGAATTATAGAACATGTAGTGATTTCTATAGACTCATGGGAGTGTCCTATATATTTCATGGTTTTATATTCCAATACTAACTTGGGAGGCTACCCATTGATTTTAGGGAGTCCATGGTTGGCCATAGATGATGCTTATATTGCCTGAAGATATGGAAATATGACCATCTCACATGGTAACTATACTAAGAAAATCACTCTATATCCCCCTTCCAGACCAAGGATAGAAAAAAAATTCCTATATGGGTGGAAGATGAGGATAATTATGATGAAGAGAATTCCCATCAATTACTCAAAATAGATCATTATATTTATCTTAAAGAAAATATCGAGGATGGAATGATCAATGACTTCATATCTAATCCCTAATAATCCTCACAAAAAAACTCGCAAATCCTCAACCAAATCTTGGCTCATGTCACTCAGTCAAGCTATTCATTGGACAACCTATCCTTAGTGACATAGCCCATACCAATTCCTCTCTATGATATAACCAAGTCCACCAGTACATCTATAGAGATTGACCCAAGGAAAGCACTAAATATTAATTCTAAGCTCTCGACCTCATAAAAATAGAAGCTAATTAAATTACTACAATAACATAGTGATGCATTTCCCTAGGACTATGTGGATATGAAAGGAATCCACCTAGATATATGCACTCACCATATATATACAAAGGAGGATTCCTATCCCATCTAAAAACCCTAGCATAGAATGAATCTCGCCTTGAAATAAATTGTTAAAGAAGAATTACAAAAATTGATCTCTATAAACTTTATGTTCCCCATTTTCGATACCCAGTGGGCCTCATCGCTTGTCATCGTTCCCATGAAAAATGGGAAGTGTTGAATTTGTATTGATTATAGAGAATTAAATAAGGCCACTCATAAGGACCATTTTCCTCTACCTTTCATAGACCAAGTCCTTGATACATTTGTAAGGAAAAAGTACTTTTCCTTCCTCGATAGGCTTAGTGGATACAACCAAATCCAAATAGCTCCATAGCACTAAGATAAAACAAAATTTACCTTCCCGTGGGGAAGATTTTCCTATCGGGTAATACCCTTTGGACTTTTTAATTCTCCAATCACCTTTCAAAGGGATGTTCTCAACATATTCTCAAACTTAATTCATGATTTTCTGGAGGTATATATGGATGACTTCATAGTGTATGGTGATACATTCGAGGAATAATTGGTTAACTTGGGGAAGGTTATTAAAATATGTAAAGAGGAAAAATTGTCCCTCGGTAACAAAAAATGTTTTATGATATTGATCGAGGGTATTGTTTTGGGTCACCATATTTCTCCTACAAGTATAAGAGTGGACCCAACAAAATTTGAGCTAATAATCAACCTTTCATATCCAAAAACACAGAAAGAGATACATAGGCTTTTTGGACATATTGGTTATTATCGGTGTTTTGTTGAAAACTTACAAAAGTTGCATGTCTTTTATTTTAATCATTTAATAATAATGTGGAATTTACCTAGACTAATAAGTTCCAATGTGCTTTTGAAACATTAAAAGAAAAATTGTTTGCATCTATATTAAGAGGTCCAAATTGGTCCTTTCCCTTCAATATATCCACATATGCTTCAGACACCACCATCAAAGTAGTACTATGAAAGTGAGAAGAACAAAATCCATATGATATATACTGTATCAATAATAACTTGACTCCTACAGAACTAAACTAAACAGTAACATAAAAAGAGTTACTTGTTGTTATTTATGATTTTTATCACTGGAATTTCATTTGCAAATGGTTACAGGAATCCATCATCTTCAAAACACGCATTAGTTCATCCATGGCCCATAAAATGCATTTACAAAGGGTACAAAACTATACAACTGGTTAAAAAATCAGCATGCGCTAAGGATACAAAGGCAGTGCGCGCACGTGCGACAGTCGAATAACTATGGAAAAGTGCATATGCGCCCGATGCATGACTGTGGATGAAAAAATCCATGCACACCTCAGAACGATGCATTTATGATTTTGGTCGGCCTTCCACCCACTTCTGGTTCATCTCCCAATTCGATTTGACACCCAAATCCGAGTTGAATCCAAGTGGGGGGTTGGTCAAAGACCTAAGGGTTCCCTAAATAGCCCCTTGTTCACACTAAAGACTAGCTGAATAATGTCTCAAAGATTTTCTATAAAAAGAGACCATTCGTGCACTATATTTTTAAGGAATTCATTTGTATTGTTATGCTACCTATATTCTCTTGGAGAATCCTCTTTTCTCACCAAGAGCATAAAAGCACCATTTCATTTAGACATTCACATCACCTCCTTGAGTGAATGGGCTTTGGATTTCTTCACCATTTCCATTTAGTTTCCTACTTGTAAGAAGAGCTCAATCATTGGGGGTTCAAGAGCCCTCCCTTGGAGGAAGAGGGGACCCATAGTCTCCCTTTCTCTTTGGTGTTTTCCCACTAATACAACGTATCCATTGGTGGCATGCATTTTGTTTAATTTTTGTTCTATTTCTCCTATGCACTCTAGTTTAGTTTATTTTATTGTTATTAGCCTTAGTTATTTGTTTATTCTTATGCTTGATGTCTCTAACTCTTACAGTCATTGTTGTCTTGTCCAGCTAACCCAATTGGACTTGTAAGCATCCTTATTTTTCTCATTTAGGTGACGAAAGGGACGCAATAGATTAGTGACTCCACTGGGAATTGGTATCAATTTCCGCCCCATTTGGGTTGTTCGAGCACTTCATTTTGGTTTTTTTAACTTGCATAAACCATAACTGGCCCAGGCCTACCTGCAAGAAGCTAAATTCAGAGCTGAGTTGAGAGAATTACATCCAAAATTTATTTCACGGCCATGTAACAGAAAGTGCGCGGGTTTTTTAACCCACGGTCGCATCTTCCAAGCACGTGCACCAAAACCACTTTGTTTCTCAACACATTTTGCGCACTGTGCCAAAAGGTCATTTTTAATTTGTGCATTAGCGCCCAATGTGCCTCTGTCTACTCTGCGACCCGTGCATCTGTCCAGAAAATCATACATTGTAAGGGTTTTTGTGATCTGTTAGAGGCCCATAGCCTTCTTAAGTTTGATTCTATGAAGATTGCAACATGCACCACACTTATATTCCCTCTCCACATGAAAGGTTAGTCAAAACATAGGCACTTAGGGGGTTGAAATCCAAATTTATCCTCTTTTTTCTTTCATTTTTTCCACATGGATGGCTTGCTTTGATTAAAGATAAGCTGGAATCATTCTACATCACAAATATAACTACTTGCATTGGGACTAGAAATTGAACGTCAATCTTTGAGTATGCTCTTCTCTCACGCTACAAAGCAATCTTGAGAATCAAAAAAACTATTGAGGGAAAATTTCATCTCCCTTAAAGACAAAATATTTAGGAGAGTACAAGATCCCCCTCACGAATCCTCTTAGTTTCTTTTTTCAAACACATCTTAAATTTGTAAGGGCCCATACATACCCACATGATACAAAGGTAGGATAGTTTTGAATTTACTTTCTTAGATCAAATCACTAGGGAAGTTTAAAGGTTTTGTAATGGGCCCATACATGCCCACATGTCCACAATCTAGGATAGTTTTGAATCTTTCCTAGATTAAATCACACTAGGGAGTTAAAGGATTGGTAAGGACCCATATGTCCACATTCTAGTTCTCTAGGGACTTTAAAATTCTGCAAGGTTGTACCAATGGAATTTAGTAAATTAGGTAATCAAAACTTGTAAGGACCACACAAAGTCCACATGCAGCAAGGTGACACCTAAATTATTAAAAATTTGGCACACTTTCACTTGTTCACACACAAAGTCACTACTCACTCACATAGTTTCCATCTCGAAATGTGGAGTTTGAAGTAAGTTTCCTCCAAAAGGATTCTAAAACACCACACCCTTTTCTTTACAAAACTATCCACTCCCACTTACTTTCAACGTTATTGGTTCACACCCCCAATCTCTCAAACAAACACATCTAAAAAAATTCTAAAAACTCACTAAGTTTTCTTACAGAGGAGGTGCCAAAAGAAATTTTTTAGTCTAGGTAGGATATTTGGGATAGGCATCTAAATAACTCCCTGTTATCTGGTTCTCACATCTTCAAACAATAGAAGTTGTCAAATAGGGAAATTTAAATCCTCCAAGTCAAGTGTTCCTACACCATAAGGAAAGGATATACCCGTGAAGGGTTGAAGGCCAAGGTCTGGTTGTTCTATGTGTCCCCCCTTGAGGCACCCACCTCTTAGATGGGATCCAACCCATGACCCATTTCTTAGGCTGAAAATATAAATGTTGCACTTTGACCAAGGTGCCTAGTGACCAAATTTTAGGACATCTACCCAGGTGGAAATTGTGGGCTGCAATCGCACCTTGATCAAATTTTGTGTGGCTATTGGGAAATATCACCATCTCTTTTAGGATATGCACCCTCTACCCCTCATTATAATTGATTACTTCATCATTCACTAGTTTCTCTTCCGGTGGCTTCAGACCCCACTGTTGAGTGCTATTGGAAGGTTCAGTGTTATTTGAAGGGAAGGACATTACGTATTTTAGGACACGATCATTTGTTTTCTTTATTCTCCCATGCGGACAAAAACCACCTACCCACATGTATGATTCTTTATCAATTGATTTATGTATGATGATCTTGTGATTACATACAATTGTGAAATATATTGTGAAGGTCCAAAAAATCATAAACAAAAAGTCTTGCTCATTTATTGCTCTCATCACCATTTGAACACATCCACTTTGCTAGTTGGACATCATAGGGGACCCATAGAATCCCCATCATTCTAGACACTTGCTAAATCTCCCTCCCTTTCTAGGGGGAGTTCCTAGTCTTCCCAACTCATCGACTCCACCTTCTCACACTCCTATGAGTGCTATTGTCTTGGGATCCGCTTTGCTCAGTTCCACTTTACTTGGGTCCACTTCCCAAGGTCAACCATCCACCCACTTTCTTTTACAAGAAATTAGGGGGCACACTTCTTCCCCAGGAGGAAGTACAACCCCACCTAGCCCTCCTCATAGGTCAAGGACACACCACACTCACACCATGGATGGAAGGAACCCTGTTCAGGGGTCAGGAACACAAAACTTTCCCACCATGATGGGAATTAATCCTCCACCACAACCCCAAATGCCATTCTTGGCTTCCCTCAACATACTAGATATGACTAAGCTCACCAATGATCCTATATTTCATGACCCCACATGGCCCACAATGCCTACCAAACTCCCTTCATACATTCCCAAGTTTGAAGGAAAAGCGGGAGACGACTCAACCAACCATATTATGACCTTCCACTTATGGTGTTATTCAAACAACATCATGGATGACTTCATCCGCTTTATATTATTTCAACACACACTCACTGGCCCATTAGCCAAGTGGTATGTAGAATAAAAATCTGGGTCCCATGTGACCTTTGAGTCCTTGTCCAAATAATTTTTTACCTTCTTTCAACTACCAATATGTCATGACAATGGTCTTGAACTACTCTCAGAGTTTAAACAAACCTCTGCTACACACATCACTGACCACATTCACAAATGGCGTCAGTGACATAGTCTATGTAAAGCAAAAGCCACCAAGCAAGAATTCCTTAATTATTTTCTCAAATTACTTGTTTCCCTTCTTTCCAAGGTTGTGGCCGCCACCTTCCCCCAGTATGAAGAATAATCTATCAGCAAGGCTCAACAGTTCGAGCTCATTTATTCACAGTTAGGATACTTATATACGGTACTACCTGATTCCCCGAGACCTATGCCATTTGGCTAGGACAAATCCAAGATGTCTCACTCCATAGATGGATTGATTGGTACCACTACACATCACAATACACACCTCCAACAAACACCTATGTATGGAACACCTCAATATTTGTTGGTATATGGAGGACCCCCTTCTTATCCTCCTCCCCCTTATCAAAAACCATATCATGTTTCCCTCCCTCCACCCATATGTGGACCCCCCCGGCACCCCCAGTATGCCCACCAGCCCCACCAAGTTCTGATAACCCCTCTACATATGCTTACACCCTAAGCACTAGTGAAAGCGCCACGCCTTCCTATGTACCCTATAGATCATTACCCAAAAATAATCCATACTTTTCATTTCCTGGCCCTCCACAACCCATGGCTCCACCATCAAGACACCCACACATTGGGGTTAATTTTGTTCATCCCTCTCCCATTCCACAATATCAAAATTTTGAACAGTTGAATATGGAAAATCCGACACATCAGTGTAATAATGCCAAAAATAAAGGAAAAAACTGAAACAATAATAACCCAGGACTAGGAGGGAACCAAAACCACTCCCAATAGAACCAACTGGCTGGGGGAAACCATAATCATGGGAACCAGAACCCCCAAGGGGGAAATAACAACAAACGCCAATAATAACAACACTCTTCGAAAAAAATTCCCTTGTTCCCTTTGCGGTGAGTATGGCCATTATACTCACCATTGCCCTCAAATTGCTGACTTTAAATGGATGAAAGAATCTGGAAATGGACCACGTCCCCCAGCACCGCCTGCTCCCCAACAGGCCCCACAAAAATATGTGTAGCAACCCCCCCCCAACTGTGTTACAAAACCCCATCCCCCACCAAGGGGTAATGAACACCCAATAGGAGATGCATCCGACCCCACCACAAATAGGAAAGTATGCAAACCCAGGCATTCCTACAGATTGCACTATCCTCCTCACTAGTGAGGAAGAAGTCCTTCTACAAATGCGCAGTTGTCAATACAGTGCACCCCCTGACTTCACTCCCACTACCTCAAAATAATCCCCAGTCACAACTGGCCCACCTTTGATGATTCCTCGCCCTAATCCTGAACCACCCCTTTGTATTCCTCACATCCCACTATGACGGAATGTCAACAACCCTCAAGCTAGGGAAGCACACAATTATAGTCTGGTCAATGACTTGGCACGATCTCTTGCTACCATGTCAATTTTAGAAGTCCTTCAAACCTATCCTACCCAACAGAAGTTGTTACTTTCCGCCCTGGGGGCAGCCGATCCTACTGATTCTCGCCTCATCACCTTTGATATTGATAGTGTGGAACCCCGTCTCCTTGCTCTAGTTGCTTTCCAAATACTGGTTAAAATCTGGAACATCACAGTTCACCACTGCATCATTGATGAAGGTGCATCCACATGCATCATGTCCAAAATAGTATGGAAAAAATTGGGTTCCCCCGAGCTCATCCCATCAGCCATCACCACTGTGGGTGGGAAATCCCTCCTATGGACTAGCACTAAGGGTTTTATCATGCATGCAAAAATGACCTAAAGATTCTTACTTTTTACCATCATCCCATGCCTAAACCCGCATTACTCATATGTAAATACAAGGCTCAAGAGATTAAGTTGATGTACCTTATTTTTTATGTTTGATGTTGATCCCTTTTCACGCTTGGTCGTTCTTTGACTGCAAATATCCTCCCAATGCTGACCTTCATTCACTAAAGACAAAAAAATAACTCCACATGCATTTGATCTATGAACTAATGGGTTAGAGATTTAATCAATCATACAATAAATATTCCAATAATGACAATCTCATATGGCGGGACGGGAAAAGCAATTCTTTTATTAACTTCACAATGATACCTTACAATGATAAAGTTGGCTATTGCTCCTTGATCTTGATCCTGGGCTCTTCTTCCACTGTCCTCCAACTGCTTTTCTCTATACTTCTCTTTGCACAAGGATGGCTAAAGGTTGGGACAAAGGGAATGCTCAGTTGGGTATAGTTTCTTTACTATGATTCTCCTCTTTCAAATGGGACCCCTACCCCTTCTTTTATAGGCTAGAATAAGCTAGGTATTTGGTCGAGTGATCGACCATGCATGGCCAAAAGTTTTAGTTAACTTACCCAAAGCTGTGTGATTCGTCAGCAAATTTCCTTTTCTCGTGCTTTTGTAGGTACACGCGGGTTGTCTTGGGTCAGCTAGCGTGTACACGCGTGTAGTAATGGAGTAGGGCGCGTGGGTTTTTATAAAAAGGGGTTTTTAAAAAGAGTTGTTCAGCAATGTTTTGGAAAAGAAGGAATCTAAGATGGCCTGATGCTAGGTAAGCATGTCTAGTGCAAATTAGGGTTATGACAGATGCCCCCTAATGTGTGAGGTTAGAAGAGCATCTGATGGCCGAAATACATTAACAATATTCACCGATGTTCCGAACAAGTGAGCCCAGGGACCAGAAATCGGGAGGTGTCGTCTGCAAAATAATAATTTTCTCACTGAGGCAGGCATACCCATGCTCGGGATAACATAAAATCATGGCTACCAATCAAATACATTGTAGATCCATGTCATATAACTATATAAAATGTAGCTACAAGAAATACACAGTGGAACTACATCTCGAAATCAAAAAGATATACATGTAGAGTATCCATCTTCTAGAAGTTGATAAGGCCTAATGGATGGAGATGAGGTCTTCAGATCTTGAGAAACAACTTCAAAATCTTCAAAACTTGGGTAGGAGTGTAATATGAGTGTATGAATTCACTACCCAGAGGTCTTCGATGGCTCGTCGGTCATGGACAAGAGAATCTTGATGATCAGACTGAGGGCTTCATTGATTTCGACCAAAGACTTGATTGGACTTTGAGGATGGTCAGGCATGAGGGAAAGAGACAAATTGCAGAGGGGCTGACTCGGGCTTAGAAAACATCCCTTGGATAATAGCACGACAAAATATGAAACTCAGGAAGCATGGAATTAACATAAGTTTACGAGGCAAGGGGAAACGCAAACTCTCCATATGTTTGGAAGAATAACCAAACGGAGGAGGACACAGCTCAATGTAGTAGGAAAAACTTCCTAAGGTAATATTAAATCCCAGGGTTTGACGAACAAACAGAAAGATGTTCTTTATCCAAGGGCGACTCATTGTGCTACCAATACAAAGAAAATACTTTTCCCTTCCTCTTTTTGGGGTATATTTCATTTTTTTTTTTGTCTTTTTCAATAATTTTGAAAAAGAATGTTACGTTACTGTTGAGCTCTAGTTTTGTCATACTTTCCGCCATACAGATACACTCATTATTACACCTTCTCCCCGCATTTCATCAATAATATATCGCTAATTACACCATAAACCTCCATTATCTCTTGTTATTCATCCTATGTGGTTAATACATAATTTTCCATATTTTTAGTGATTAAAAAGATGATTATACAATAGTTTTGTCGATGATGGTTTAATCCTATGTTTCTATCTCCAAGAAGCATGTTTTGTACTGTTCAGGTTTTGGTATATGCATTGTCCATGTTCTGTTACCTGTATTGTTCATGTTCTGGTACTCGCATTACAGGTCATCTGATACTCCAAGTCATCCAGTACCAGAAATTTCTATAGTCAACCGATACCTGCACAGTCATATGGTACCCACACTCCATGTCATTTAATACTCTGCAGTGATCTGGTACTAGCCTTGCGTTCATCTAGTACCAACTCTATGCCTCTTCCGGTACCAACTTCATCCAGTACTAGATTGTGCCTATTCTGGTACTAGCTCCATCCAATACTACCATCGCGTTGGTCTGGTACCCATAGTCATGAATGTGTTCATCTGGTACTAAAATCCTACCTACAAGATTCTGGTACTAATTGTTCTAATCCAGTACCAACTGTTCTAATCTGGTACCAACTGTGCTAATTCGGTACTAGAAATAATTCGAAATTTTGGAAAGCTTCTAGAGGAAAATCAAGTACATGGGTTTTGTCTAGAGCCACGTTTACATACGAACACTTGAGGAAGAATTCACCCAGCTCACACATGTGAACCTCCAGCTCGGGGGGAATGATTTTGCTAAAATTATTGAAAAACTCAAACTGCCAAATTGTGCCTCGATTTTCGTTCAGATGGAATCAGATCTAGAAATTCTACGAAATAGGTTTTGTCTAGAATATGGAAAATTGAGTAAGAAGCGAGCATTTTTTCAAAATTAGAATTGGTTTGGAAGATATGGGTGGGGGACTAACTCGAATCTTCCCGAATTGCAATAAAACCCAGATTTTTGAGGATTTTATCTAAAAATGTAATATTCGAAATCTGAGCATTGGGATTCGGTCCCATCAACTCCTCAAAGATTATTCATGTATAAATAAGCCTCATAGGGATATGAGAAAGAGCCATTATTTTCATGAATTTCTTGTAAGTAAGAGGTTTGTTCTTGTAAGGAAGCTTTAAGGGGTTAATTGCCATGTAAAAACAAAGTTTTTGATCAAAAAGGAGAATTGACTATTGTTGATTCACTGTGCATCTTCTTCACTTGAGTTGATTGTCTTTTAATCAGGGTTATTCAGCATGGGAAGGGCCCCTCATTCTGATTAATACCCTGCTACCCTATTTTACTCTCATAGATTAGATTGCTTGTGTTTATTTTTGTATAAGTTTCATTTCTAGTTTTGTTGTTATCTTGTTGATTTGCATTCAATTTTTGTAGAGCTGCAAGTTTAGTTTCAAGTTAGCATATACATATTAGCACATACTTAGAAATGATTCTTCGGTTGGTGTAATAGTGTTTTTCTTCTATAATTTCATTTAGCATTGTTTTCTCATTCCACCATTGGATATTGAAGTGTCTCATTACCATTCCATTCATTGATATTCATTTGTAAAATTATCCTTGGAAATCCAATAAAACAGTATACAAGAAATCTTTCTAATACCATTGCACCATTTTCTTACACTCTTATTTATTTTATTGTTTATGAGAAATTGTCAAATCCGCAATTCGAGTGAACATAAAAGAGTTCATTTCTCATTGTCCAATATTGTCATTAAGAAGATATCCGTTCTTCTTTCATGCATTTTCTGTAGAGCGCTCTTATTTTTGTTGACACTTGTAACCATTTGAAGAATTGTTCTTGAGATCCAATTTTAGATTAATTTCACTTATTGGTCATTATTAGTTTTCTTTCATTGTGATTTGGCTTTCCCATAGTTTAGTTTCTATCGAGAATTTCAATTCCATTTGCTTGTTTATTTTATTGCATTTAAGTGTGGATCCGCTATAGGAAATAATCATTGAAGGACAAAAAACTTAGGTAAGCTACTCATGATTAATCACACGAACATCACCCGGAGTGCATGAAAGACTGTGATCTAAGCCTTTATAGCACTAAGTTATTCCTACATCCCAGTGATGAATCCTTAGTGTTAATTAGCTACAATGTGGGTTTGAAGATTGTTTTGTCGGCTTTAGATTAGGCTAGACTAGGCTCTGATCCTGCGTTTCCTGCGCCTGCACCTCAAAGCTTACGAGCCCCAGTTGATAATTAAATCTAGGAATTAATAGTGCATATATTTAGCCCCAACATTTTGGCATCGTTGTCGGGGAGGTGCTAAAGGGATTAGAGCATAGGTAGGTTTCTTTTATTTCTCCAAAGCCTTGAGTGTTCCTTTCATGCAAGTGTGTTTCTTGTGTTCCTTTCATGAAAGTGTGGTGTTATTTTAAGGATGACCTAAGGGTGGAGAGAAGATGGTAAGACATGAGGGAAGCACCCACGCATCCACTTTAGTGGGGTTACTCCAAAATTAGGTTGTCCTCTTCCTTTTAGTAGTTAGAATTTGTGTTTTATTAGCATTAGCCATTTTTTTATATATATGAGAAGAGAAGCTAACTTCTATGAACAGATAACTTGGTGACAGCAGGATCCTAGTAGCACGGTGGCACTTCAAGTATATAATTGGTTTTCTTACATTTTCTTTTAGTTTGATTCTTTTTATTTCCTTAGGATTTTAAAAACAATAATTTGGGCACTATAAGAACCCCCCCTCTACACTAATCCATGTGTGAAACAAGACCCATAAACCAACAACAAGGACACAAAGATGATCAAGAGTTTGGAAGAACTCTCTCCATCTTAGCAGTAGCTGGGATCTCAATCTCTGCCTCGCAAAAAGAACAAATATTGATAGCAATGAAGAACCTATCCGCCTCTCCAGAAGTGATAGAAAAACAATATTTCCATAAGCTACATCCACAAGAATATCTAAAAGCTTCCTTTGATCACCCTTTCCAACCTGTAGAGGAGACTAAAGAATCATTCAATGGAGAGAAACTGCTAGAACCTGAGATCGAGGAGTTCTTGACATGCATATCGCCAGATCCAGTATGCATCCAAGAGACAAACCATCCAAAAGAAGATGATCTATGTGGCATGATAGAGGGAGACATGCAGAGTGTTCTAAATGAGGAAGTGAACCAAGAACATCAAGATTAGATTGAACATTGGTTCCAGACGACAACAAGATTGAAACACCACTCTCTTCTTCAACAACTCTCCACAACATCATCAAAGCAGTTGGTTCTTCATATTCTGGCATACATTAAAACTTATCTTTTAAACTCGAGTATGAATGTGTTTCTACACCTGTTACACACATGGTTACATTGGAAATATTCTTAGACGTGAAATATAACTTCTTGTTATTAGGTAGGATAGAGTAAAATTTACATGTTAGTTAACCTAGTTCTAAATAAATGAAACATCTTTCGTGTTTCTTTTCAAATAAATGAAATGAGATGAAGATAATATTGGTGATCTAACATCAAAAACCAAAACAACTTAAGATATTTCTTCTTATTATTACATATAGATTTCTGACTATTAATAATAACAGTGGCTCATAAGACTAATCTTTAAAATATTATGGGGATTTACAAAATATTTAAGGTCTGCATAATGATGCTCATAGGTAACTTGTACATCCTAGTTTCATATCAAAACTTGTTATTCAAGCATTCTTATCAAATAGTAGCAGGAGAGTGAATGAAACTTCTACTTGTGAGGGAACACAATCTTATATGGAGAAGATGAACTTGGGGACTAGAGGCACCTTTAGGTCATTCTCTCATGGCCTCATCCACCACACATTAATTAAGTTTGACCATGATATGTCTTCTGACTAATATTGATACATAAGTCTATTTTTCATACGAACAATCATTTATGGGCAATCTATAAAATATCTTCCAACTCAATACCATCCCATCCTGTAAAAAGGTTTTCAAAGATGCTCCCCCATTCACCCATGCGAAAGAAATCTATAAATTATATCTTAAGGGTAAATATTGGGACAAGAGCCTTTGATGGAAAATGGGTGTAAGAGGCTAACCCATCGGGATACTAAACAGGTTTGTTGGTAGTGGGTACCGGCCTGTGGTATAACTAGGCAAACCCATCAGGGTACTAAACAGGCTCGTGGGCAATGGGGCATTCTGCCTGGGAAGGATATTTATTAGATGTCAAAATTACCCCATCGGAGTACTGAACAGGCTTGCTAGCAATGGGTTCTGATTTTGATGTCTTTCATTATGCCTAATCTATATTTGTCTGTATGAACAATATACTTATGTAAATCGTTAAGAAGAAGCATGCATGGTTGAACAAAAGGCTAATGAACCTCATCTAATTTCCATTTGAGAATGTTTGTAAGATGGTCTTAAGACCCCGTCATTCATACCTAGGATGTCATTATCCTAGAGGTGGGACCCATAAAAGTAGGAGTCTAATAAACTCAAATGTGAACTTTATCAATATCACTTGAATGACATAGATTCTTTGGAAAATTAAACAGGGATTATTAGTTTCCTATCGGTTTCTCATTTATTAAAGACCACGTATCTCCTCATGTTCTCTTATTCAAGGATGAGAGGAAAAATTCTCCAACATAATTCACATGGTTTCTTGAGCATACAATTGTTAATGATTGATGAAATCGTATGTAATAAGTAATTTAGAAATTTCCTTTATGCTTGTAATATATTAAAATAAATTTCATTTCCAAATTTACAAGCATGAATAAATTTTAATTTTTGGTTGTTTCTTTAAGCATGGCATAAATGTATATTTCTTATCTCGTAATAATAGTATTGGTTTAGTTCTTTTAGATTTTTTGGTTATGGTACTGCTGGTACAGGAACCAATAGGTTCCTGTACCAACAATACATAAATTTAATTTTTTTTCGAGGGTACTTTTTGTAAAATATTTTCAGTAGCTCTCATATCTGGCATACTTCATTTCTCTCCTTCAGTCAACATGCACCGGTTTCACATAGTCCACTTTTAGCTTGCAGAAATTTTATGTGCTAATGAGAGTTTGCATGAGGACATGCAAACCAGTGGGTTTGGGGGTGAGAGAGAGAGACATAAGGAATCTCAGAAGATCAGCATTCATCAACTCTCTCCTAGATATCCATCAGTTCTCAGCCTTGCTCCACTTCATCTTCATATTTCAGCAGTCTACATCATTATTTTGCAGACATTTTGTCCCGTTCTGCATAGTTTACGCTTCAACATGCATTAGAATTCAAAGCAAGGGTAACTTGAGGTAAACTTGGTATAAATATTTTTAATTTAATAAGAACTTGGAAAACATAATGCATAACCACTATTACCCACTGCACACTCCACTATGTATTATCACAACTACTCAGTAAACCCTCCATATTCACTCCACTTGTCGTAATGAACAATATACTCTGATGATAAGACCAAGTAATGGAAATGAAATATGTGGTATACAAATACAAAGCAACATATATAGTGTCTTCTCTTCGTACATCATAAAGCATTCTTAAGTCATGTCAAAGAGGATGAAGTCATTGTTTCCTAACCAAGCAAATAACCACAAAGTAAATATTGGTCTTAAAATTGATGTTCAAGTTCATACAACCACCATATGCACACCATTCACCATCACTCTGATACCTCATCCACTGCTTGTCCTCCATTTTTATGATAATTTTGTTTCTATGCTTGAAATCAATTTGTAATAGTTTCCAAAGTGTCATTCCACAAGAACTAACACCTACACAAAATAAACAATGTCACATAAATCTATAAGCAGAGTATCATAAGTTCTTCACCTTGTTTGCATGAGGACATGCAAATCCTTGGCTTTGGGGGTATGTTGAGCTCCAGTTTTGTAATACTTTCTTCCATACAAATACACTCATCATTACACCTTCTCCCCACATTTCATCAATAATATATCGCTAATTATACCATAAACCTCCATTATCTCTTATTATTCATCCTATGTGGTTAATACATAATTTTCCATATTTTTAACGATTAAAAGGATGATTATACAATTGTTTTGTCGATGATGGTTTAATCCTATGTTTCTATCTCCAAGAAGCATGTTATGTATTGTTCAGGTTCGGGTATATGCACTACCCATGTTCTGGTACCTGTATTGTTCCTGTTCTGATACTCGCATTGCAGGTCATCCGGTACTCCAAGTTATCTAGTACCAGAAAGTTCTACAGTCAATCGATACATGTATAGTCATCCGGTACCAGAAAGTTCTACAGTCAATTGATACCTATATAGTCATATGGTACCCACACTCCATGTCATCCAATACTCTGCAGTGATTCGGTACTACCTTTGCATTCATCCGATACCAACACTCTGCCTCTTCCGGTACCAGCTTCATCTGGTACCAGATTGCGCCTATTCTAGTACTAGCTCCATCCAATACTACCATCACATTGGTCTGGTACCCATAGTCATGACTGTGTTCATCCATTACTAAACCCCTGCCTACAAGATTCTAGTACTAATTGTTCTAATCTGGTACCAACTGTTATAATCTAGTACCAACTCTGTTAATCCGGTAATAGAAATAATTCGAAATTTTGTAAAGCTTCCAGAGGAAAATTGGGTACATGGGTTTTGTCCAAAGCCACGGTTACATATGGACATGTGAGGAAGAATTCACCCAGATCACACTTGTGGACCTCCAGCTCAGGGGGACTAATTTTGCTAAAATTATTGAAAAACTCAAAATGCCAAATTGCGCCTCGATTTCCGTGCAGATGGAATCAGATCTAGAAATTCTACGAAATGGGTTTTGTCTAGAATATGGAAAATTGAGTAAGAAGTGGGATTTTTTTCAAAATTATAATTTGTTTGGAATATATGGGTGGGGGACTAACTTGAATCTGCCCAAATTGCAATAAAACCCAGATTTTTGAGGATTTTATTTAAAAATGTAATATTTGAAATCTGAGCATTGGGATTCGGTCCCATCAACTCCTCAATGATTATTCATGTATAAATAAGCCTCATAGGGATATGAGAAAGATCCATTAGTTTCATGATTTTTTTGTAAGTAAGAGGTTTGTTCTTGTGAGGAAGCTTTAAGGGGTTAATTGCCATGTAAAAACCGAGTTTTTGATCAAAAAGGAGAATTGACTGTTGTTGACTCACTGTGCATCTTCTTCACTTGAGTTGATTGTCTTTTAATCAGGGTTATTCAGCATGGGAAGGGCCCCTCATTCTGATTAATACCCTGCTACCCTATTTTACTCTCGTAGATTAGATTGCTTGTGTTTATTTTTGTATAAGTTTCATTTCTAGTTTAGTTGTTATCTTGTTGATTTACATTCAATTTTTGTAGAGATGCAAGTTTAGTTTCAAGTTAGCATATACACATTAGCACATACTTAGGAATGATTCTTTAGTTGGTGTAATAGTGTTTTTCTTCTATAATTTCATTTAACATTGTTTGCTCATTCCACCATTAGATATTGAAGTGTCTCATTACCATTCCATTCATTGATATTCATTTGTAAAATTATGCTTGGAAATCCAATAAAATAGTATACAAGAAATTTTTCTAATACCATTGCACCATTTTCTTACACTCTTATTTTTTTACTGTTTATGAGAAATTTTCAAATCCGCAATTCAAGTGAACATAAAAGAGTGCATTTCTCATTGTCCAATCTTGTCATTAAGAAGATATACGTTCTTCTTTCATGCATTTTCTGTAGAGCACTCTTATTTTTGTTGACACTTGTAACCATTTGAATAATTGTTCTTGAGATCCAATTTTAGATTAATTTCACTTATTGGTCATTATTAGTTTTCTTTCATTGTGATTTGGCTTTCCCATATTTTAGTTTCTATCGAGAATTTCATTTTCGTTTGCTTGTTTCTTTTATTGCATTTAAGTGTGGATCTGCTATAGGAAATAATCATTGAAGGATAGAATACTTAGGTAAGCTACTCACGATTAATCACACGAACATCACCCTGAGTGCATGAAAGACTGTGATCTAAGCCTTTATAGCACTAAGTTATTCCCACATCCCAGTGATGAATCCTTAGTGTTAATTTTCTACAGTGTGGGTTTGAAGATTGTTTTGTCGGCTTTAGATTAGGCTAGACTAGGCTCTGATCTTGCGTTTCCTATGCCTACACCTCGAAGATTATGAGCCCCGGTTGATAATTAAATGTGGGAATTAATAGTGCATATATTTATCCCCAACAGTTACAAAGGAGGGATGAGTGTCGCAAACATACAAGTTCGAGGCGCAAGGACAAGACTGATGTTCAAAGTAAGGACACTTGGGAAAAATCCATCCTGGGGCCAAAGGTGTTAGGACGCAAAGGCAAAGTGCTACAAGGTTGCATATAAGGCATGCTTCAGATGGTTGAGTTGAGAGAAACATGGAGTCATCATTAGGCCAAAGAACCAGGTATACAAATGTGATTAATAAGAAACTCAATGGTAACATCCTTCGATGTAAGTTTAACGAGCCCAGAGAAGGTAAGCTCGATGGTTTTTCATATTTAGAGAGTCTGAAAAAATGTAAAAGGAGACTCTAATGGGGTACCTTTTTCGAAGGTAGTCTAGTCGGTTCGAAAAAGGGGTAAACTAGCACCGACAAGACGTCTATTCAAAACCATTTTAACGAGTGTGATAAAGACAAGATCACTCGGCCAATTTTTCATTTTTAAGGAGTCTGAAAAAAACTTAACTATGGACTCTGTTAGGAATGTTCTTCTGGACCATTTTAACGAGTGTGAAAGAATAAGGTCACTCGACGAACTTTTCAATTTTAGGGAGTCTGAAAAGAGATTAACTATGGACTCTATGGGGGTTCCTTTTTCGTAAATTTAGTCCCTCAAGTCTGAAAAAGGGTTAAAATTATGCCTAAGGGTACTCATCTAGGGCACCAGAGCTCCTAGAGTATACCTTTGTTCATACAGTTGGCCATTCGGACCAAAAAGGGGTAAACTATCGTTGGACAGACGTGACTTCAAATTTCAGTTTAATGAGCATGAAAGGCCACAAGATCACTCAGCAATCTTTTCATGTTTAGAGGGTTTGAAAAGGGATTAAAAGAAGACCCATTATGTTTTGGGAGTCTCGTGGGTGAGGTCAAGATTGATAAAGATTCATGCAAATGAGGCTCAAAACTTGTAATTAGGAAAAACTAAAAGAACTCCTGAGCCTATAATCATTAGTGACAGCATGGACACCATAATGCAACCAGGATCTACCTAAGGCATCCATGTTTTGGTAAGATCTACCACCAAATCGTAACACTTCTAAAGAAGCAATGATGGTTCTGTGTCGCAACCTGGTGGGATCGATCCTATGGCAAAGGGATAAAGACAAAAAGTAGTGATTGAAACCTAACTTATATACTCAAGTTGGCTATCTGAGATTTTTCCCCACGGACTGTCAAAAGGGACCCAAAACTCCAAAACATGTCCTGATACCCGATCGT
Organism: Picea engelmannii; assembly: GCA_009831015.1. Classification (NCBI taxonomy): domain Eukaryota; kingdom Viridiplantae; phylum Streptophyta; class Pinopsida; order Pinales; family Pinaceae; genus Picea; species Picea engelmannii. The sequence goes on along the minus strand of ML793662.1, from coordinate 100,556 downwards.
AACCTTCCAAAGAAACTCCTGAATCACTCTAAATGGTTTTCAATTCAAAGTAAATGATAAGGGGGGCCCAAAAAGTGACAAAAAAGGGGCCAAAAGGTCTATAAATAGAAGCTGGCAGCTCATTATCACCATTGTTGATTTGGAATTTGACTCTAGATCAAAAAAAACCCTTTGATAAAAGTGATGATTCTGAGAGCTACAGTGGACGAAACGACCATCCGTCTAGACCAAGTAAGTATAAAATACCTCCTTTTGCTTTTCAATTCTTTATTCTTGCATTTAATTTGGTTTCTTGGGGGGGGATTCGACCTTTAAAAGTTCGTCCCTAGGTCCACGCGGGCTTTCCTATTACAGCCCATGTGTACACTTGCTTTGTCTGATGTTAGAGCGCATGTACACATGACTATCATCACAACAGCCCGCGTGGACCCTCCCATGAGTGCAAAAAGGTTTAAAAAGCAAGGACTAACCCTCTGAAAATTTTCCCATGTGCAGGATGTATGTGCAATGGAGAGAATGAGAGCACGAAGATATTATCACACTATTTAGGGAAGACCCTAACATTGTGGCGGTGTTAATGCAATGTGGCTTGCTCAAGTTTTTTCTGTGTCCTTTCATGAGAGCACAACCTAGGCTACTGAATGCCTTGGTTGAATATTGGCACCCTGACGCAAAATATTTTATGTTAGAGGGGCAGTCACTGGTGCCCACTACAAAGGATATATACTTTTTGACTAGCCTCTTCAAGAGAGGGGAACCAGTCAATTTTTGGACATCTCCTTCGAGGCCTCATAATATATCAGAATTGATAGGACTTTATTGTGAGGCTAGTATAGACTGATCGAGCTCGTAGGTGCCAATAATCAAGATCACTGATTTATCATTGCAGACGATTGTGTTTATTATTGGGTGGATGACTGGTTCTATGGCTCTACATCAAGCGTCCCATGCACAGATGAACTATGCAGTCCAGTGCTTAAATGCACAAATATTTGACTGGAGCACTACACTGTTGGATTGTATGAAGAGGCAGCTGACAGATTGTCGGTTGTGGATGCAGAGGAACTTCAGGTTTGGGATGATTCTATGCTCTTTCTTCTTTGAAAGAGTTCCTAGTTTCAATCCTCGAGTGGTGGTACAAGGACATCAGGCCTCTCTTCCTGCAGTTTGCAGATGGGCAGTGTTGCTTCCATGACAGGGTGGTGGAAAGACCAATGAGTCCTTTAATGATGACTTCTTTGTTTGGTTGTTGTGGAAGATCCCAACCATAGAGGATTATCCTTATGCTAGTATTGATTTCTCGAGAGATCCTGAGATCCCTGTACTTTCAGGCGAGGAGCGAGGCGATATGGGTAAGTTTGCATCATTTTTTTTTTAAACATATATAATTTTTACGTTGTGTTTTTTTTATATATCATTTTTTTATACCGGATTATTTGACAGATACATTTCTATTGTGTGGAGATGTGGTACCCTCATGACCTGCGGATTATGCGAGGAACAGTTTTCTTCCTCGGCCAGGGGTCGCACCTGCCTCCGTAGGGGGACCAACAGCATCAGGAGAGCTTCCAGACAGTGAGGCTGAGAGGGTTTTGAGACGACTTGAGAAAAAATTTACCTCGCTCACTCACACCATCCCTATGGAAGAGATTGAGGATCTGTCACCATCCATGCAGCCTCATGTAGTGGGGGCACCACGGATGTGGGTCCGACTCTTTCGACGTTTGGTAAACATTGTTGATTATTACAACAGGGCCCACAAGCCCTAGCCTTAGTTAGTCTAGACTCTTATAGCTCCACCTGTATATATTTTTTGAGGGCATAAGCCCCATGACTCATTACTGGTCATATTTTTTGAGGCGCTTGCGTCGACCTATGTACTCTGATGATTATGATATTATATATGGATTTTATGTCTTTTTGTGTCTTATGGATCATATTTGCCTTTAAAAATGTATTTACATGTTTATGTGTATGTCTTTTTATAAGTGTGCGAGATGCCAATCTAAAATTTGATTAGCTAGAGTATTTGTAACTTGGTTTAATCTCCTAGGAAAATGAAAATATGTAATATAATCAAAGCTTTATTCTAAGAGATGTACCCTAAGGAATCGTCTGTGTAAAGTCAAATCATGAACATGGTAGACTCTATTTAACTAAGACACAACCAGCTGAGCGTATAAATAGACCCAGAGATGAGAGATACCAAATGACAGGGAATCACGAAGCAACTCAATAACTGCACTGTACTCGGTGACATTGTTTGTGGTGTCACCTAAGCATATACCTCTGGAAGATAATAACTAGCGTCGAGGTGTAAAAATTACCCAAGCTACAGAGGCAAGCCTCCGAGTGTGCCAACTAGCACCATCTACGTACCCAATGAACACCTCTGATTCACTTGACATTTGCCACAGTGACAAAAGATAACATCAAAAATGACACGTCCATAATACTAAAGGAAACCAGAAAGTAATAGTACAAAGACTACACATATGTTACAAAAATTTACCCAAGGTGACCTACCTATGAGTAATACTTCTTGAGGTAGAGCCCATTTCTAGGATCTTCCAAAGCATTTCCCTCAAAGTCAACTAGACGATAAGCACCCTTTTTTAGAACCTCTTTTATGATGAAAGCTCCAAACCACATGGGTTTGAATTTTCTTGCCCCCAGGGGGTCCTTATCTTGGTCATAGACCAGGACAAGGTCGCCTTCAGAGAAAATCTAAGGACGAACGGACCGATCATACTAACACTTGAATTTTTGTTTGTGAGCCTCGTTGGCTAGGGCCGCATCACAATGTTTCTCATTGAGCCTCTCAAGGTATAATAATCGTTCTTCAAGTGGAGAAGTGTCTAGCAATAATTGTACTGCCAATTTTAGGGACGAGATCTGACATTCTATAGGCAAGACTGCTTCCAGCCTATAAACGAGTTGAAAAGGTGAGAGACCAGTTGCAGTCTTAACAGACATTCAGTAAGCCCATAATGTCGAGTATAACATCAAATGTCAATTTGACTTAGTTGAGTTGATCATTCGCTGTAGGATGGTATTAAGAGATTTATTTACATCTTCCACCTAACCATTTTCTTGGGGGTAGTAGGGTGACGAATGTTCTTTCCACAACCCAAGATTTGATGTTAATTTGGTCATCATATAGTTTTGAAAGTGACTACCATGGCCAGTGACAATCTCTCTTGGGACGCTAAACCTTTCTATTATCTGGTTGAATAAAAAGAGAGTTGCAGTCTCTCCATCATCTTTAAATGTTGGCATAGCTTCGACCCACTTCATGAAGTAGTCTACGATGACAATGATATAACAGTGCCCCCTTGTTGAAGGAGGGTTTCATGTAGTGTAATCCATCCCCCACTTGGTGAAGGGACCAACTGTGATGACAGGAAACATGGGAGCAGGATGTGCCATCATCTTCTGAGAGAAGATCTGACACGGGTGGCACTTCTTGACCGATTCGATACAATATTTGATTAGTGTCGGCCAGAAGTAACCTACTCGTAAAATATTTTGGGTTGTTTCCAACCCAGATAAATGACCGCCACATGCTTTGGTATGGCAATCGTTAATCATGATAACTTCTTCTTCGTGAGTGAGGCATCGGCACAGGATGCAGTCTACACCTCTTCGATACAACGTATCATCGAGTATGAGATAATTCTTAGCCTAATGGCATATACGGTGATGCTCATCATGAGAAGCAGAGGAGGGGCACTTCAAACTCTGGAGATAGACAAGTATATCTCCATACCAGGGATTCGAATATGCGATCAAAAACATATCTCCTCTGATAAGCAACTCTTCAGGCATAACATCACCTGACTCGATCAGAAGTTCTGAGATGAGTTCTGCGAAGACCAATGACTTTTTGGATTTCGATGAAACAAAATCTAAGTCAAATTCCTGAAGGACAACTATCCATCTACTAATCTTTCCACCAATGACCCGTCGTGTCAACACATATTGAAACGGATTCACAATGGCAATGACGGTGGTCTTGCGAAACAAAACATAATGATGGAAACGTTGGGTAGCATGGACTGTTACCAATGCAAATTTTTCGATATGAGAATAATTTAGTTTCGGTACAACCAGGCCTCGGCTCAGGTAATAAATCACATATTTTGAGAGTAAATCATCCTCCTGAACTAAGACCATTCCGATGGTTGACTCTGTCGCAGCTAAGTATAATAGGAAGTCTTTGTTATAATTGGTTGGCCAAAGCAGAGGGGAAGTTGTAAGGGCGTGTTTCAATGCATCGAAAGAACGTTGAGTTGCATCATCCCAATGAAAAGGAACATCATTCTTCAGCAAGCACATAAATCCCTTTGTAATCTCATCATAGTTTGTGATGAAACGCCTCAAAAAAATTTCCTTGCCCTGAAGACTCTAAAGTTGAAGGATTGTGCATGGGGGAGGCAACTAAACTATTGCCTCAACCTTCAGAGGATCGACCATGATCCCTGTTGTTGACACTATGAAACCTAACAAACGTCCTGATGTTACACAAAATCTACATTTGTTTGGATTCAAGCGAATTTGGAAGTAGCAACATCACTCAAAGATAAGTTGGAGGTGTGTGGGATGATCTGTTCTCTTGAGAGATCGAGATGCTAAATCATCTAAATAGGCCTCGACTATATGCTTAAGATCATGGAAAGCAAAAGACATGGCTTGCTAGAATGTAGATCCAACATTTTTGAGACCAAAAGGCATCTTACAATAGGCAAATGTACCCCATGGACAAATGAATGCAGTTTTGTGTTGGTCTTCGGGTTTTATTTGTATCTGATTATATCTCGAAAAACCATCCATGAAAGAAAAGGCCTTGCAACCTACACATTCATCAATTATTTGGTCGATGAATGGTGTGGGAAAATTATCTTTTGGACAGGCCTTGTTCAAATCACGGAAATCTGTACATACGTGAATCGTGCCCTGTTTCTTATTGACCGGCACAGGATTTGACACCCATTGGGTCAAATGGATAGGATAGATAAAACCGGCTTTTAGCAGTTTATCAACTTCAACCTTAATGGCTGCTGCTTTCTTGGGATTAACTGGACGAAGCTTCTGCCGAACAAGCTTGGCATCCAGATAAGTTGTGATTTCATGTTCGACTATTTTTGGATCGATGCCTGGAATTTCCTCATAAGACCAGGAAAAAACGTCATGGAATTCTTTAAATAGATCTGTGTAGATTTGAATCTCTTCGAGGGAACAGTCAACTCCGATGAAAACATTATCCACGATGCCAAGGGTTCTTGAGATATTAATCGGTATAGTTCTAGCGATAGTTTCCATATTACCCTCGGCATAAACCTCATGTGTAGCTAAGGGATTGATAGGACAAGACCTATCTCCAGTCATAGTCAAGATGAATTCTCCTACTTCGATTTTGCTTAACTCTGGGAGGAAGTATGATCTGTGATGGAGATCGTCCCAAGGTTTGTCCGGGCTAGTCATTGCTTCAATTATTTCTTCGTCAGAGGGAAATACTAAGTCTAATGAATCGGTATCAGTGAGAGAGCCTTGAGCTCAAATAGGCTCTACAATCGGATCTAAATCTTGTGCACGAGTTGGATCTGTGTCAGCTAAAGCTTGTTGGACTAAAGAGTACGCTACTTCAGCTATGAACAAGGGCATGGACATGCCAGGGTGCCCTGTCCCTTCCATCACGGATGATGGGGAAGGAATTATCCACGGATCGTTGCGGTAAGTCGTACGAAATGACAAAAATTGGAAAATATCAACCTTATGGTGGTCTGATATGAACTTGACATCACCTTGAGGGGGCGGGTAATTGAAGGTACCCATCAAAGATGGGTACAAACCAACTCCTACGTTGATGATGCCCGGTTGGGGATTATCAATCATCGGGACCGTGGATACCCCCAGTGAAGGGTTAGGTCTAGAGAAAGACAATTGATCAATGGTCACAATCTGGTCCTTGTGTGGAAACAACAAGACCCGAAAAATTGTAGCAACCACTACTTGCATGGCATAAGTCCAAGTCCTTCCTAACAAGAGATTGTAGTCGAGGGATGCATCGACTACTTCTACCTCAATGCACACGGTATTCCCTCCTAACTACATGGGGAAAGAGGGAATGATACCATGTGGTCGGAATGAACAACCATCGAAAGTAGTGAAAAGAGTAGGTGACATGCCAATGACATAACGCATGTTGAGGCGCCCTCATCAACCACCGTGCGAAAAATGTTCTGAGTAAAATTTTTCGTGGGGTAAGCCACTACTATATGAAATGCTACGTGGTAAGGAAGAAGAGGTTTTAAGTTGGTTGTATCCATCATGATTGTACCCATATTACAAGTCTCGGTAGATCCTAAAGCGGCTAAAAAATCTTTCCTCTAGGAAGGGAAGATTTGGAGGACCTCCAAAGCAGACATCGCACAAGGGGTTTGGGACAAATCCTCCACCACAGAATATTTTTGGGAGGCCCTTGCATTTGGGTTGTGAGAAGCTTTCTTGAACGCACCTTTTGGGATGTGTGTCATTGTTTCTCCCAAATTCTTCTCGATTTGGAGAGGAAGAGATGGGATTTCGACTTCTTTTCCCTTCTCAGAAGTGCTTGGTTTACTGTAGTCATGCGCTCTAGTCAATATAAAAGCATCACCCTTCATCATATACACATTCGCGGATGTAATATTGTTCAAATATGGAGAGGGTCCTTGACTACCCCCTTCCGCGCTTGTAGATGTTTGGGTTAGGTTTTTCCCATGTTGAAATGGATTGGTTAACACGACAGGCTGTTGTTGTGTCACAAACTTTTGGGCCTCTGCAAGCCAAGGACATTGGTGGGTTGGGTGGTCTTCCACGCATAGGTTGCACGGATACCTCGCCTTCTGTTTCTCAGTGTTTCCCCCACCATCATTATTGGTGGGTTTCTTATCCCCCTTGCCCTTCTTTCATTGTTTTTTCTTTCCATCGGGTTGTTGGGTGGCCTTTGGATTTGTCGATTGCACTGTGTGTACATTCGACATTTGGGTAGGGGGAGTAGCCGGAACAGTTGTCTGGCCGGTCGTTGTGTGTTGTATGGACAATTGTTGCAATTGTTTCATCAGTTGTTCAACAGGCTGTGTTTTTGCTAAACCAACAATACCATCGGCATGTGGTCCCTCTCTCTGTCTAGTTTTATCAAGTATTGAGCGTGGCGCATATAGAAAAATCTCGTATAATAAACCGGACTGAGAGTAGATTATCTCAAGCTGTTGAGCTCTCATGATGGCATCTTCTTCGGAAAACACTCCCGACATCACGATGTCTTTGGATAACTGTGGGACCAAAGACTTAAGAAACCACTCAAGCAGGAATGCTAGTGGGATTGGCACCTTAATTAAACTCTTCTGGTGTCTCCATTCTCAGATGTGATTAAAGATATGGTCTGCTTTGTCTGTTCGAAATTGGCCAACAATTCTCTGCCAGCATCATATCTCACGGGTAATTGGAAATGGTTTAGGAAAGCCATTGCCAATTCGTCGAAGGAATATTATCTTGAGAGGTCGAGCTCAATGTACCATTTCACAGCACTCCCAATGAGAGTACGTTAAAACAATTGCAACTGTACGGAGTCATATTTTAACGAATTAGACGAGCACCAAAGGTTAAAAGTAGTCACATGATCTCTTGGATCTTCATTAGTCTTGGCGTCAAACTTTGGTATGTCCGAAGGAAACTTCGTTGGCATAGGGGGCCAACGCGGATCGTGACAGATAGAGTCATTCAAAAACCTTGTCAAGTCTGGCAAATGTAAGGTTGCCAGGAAAGGTAGTTTGGGTTGTTGGTGATAACCATGGAAAAAGGGACCTGGAGTTTGACTAGCACCAGGTTGCTAGGAAAAGTTTGGTTGTTGGCCTGGGTTCTGGTAAAAACCATGGACATGACCAGCGTACAGATTCTGCGTGTGAGGAGACATCATCAGTTGATTCCCAAAATAGGACGTAGATGGTTGGGCGTGCATTAAATTTGGAGGACTTTGGGAAGGGTTGCCCCATGTCGATCCCATGGGCATAGGCATAGCACCCTGTCTGGGGTTCCATTGGTTGTGAAAAGAATGTCCCCAGATTGGCATTCCTGACGAGGGAACTGATCCCTACCAAGAATTCCAAGTTCCTGATGCAAAAGAATTTCCTGGGTTTGCTCCCTGTGCAAGAATAGTACCCTGCATAGGAATAGGTTGTCCGTAACTGGGGTTACCCCCAGTCAGGACAGCAGCTGATGAGAAAGCATTGTTGCCAAATGCATCGAACAAAGAAAATGGTGTCGAACCTACCGTCATATTATGAGAAGGTGGTCCTTGACTCCCTGCTCCAAATAAACTATGGTGTGTGGGTGGCCTGGCGGATTGCTGGTGGGTGCCATCGAGCGAAGGAGACGAAGGAGGTATATGACCTCCCCCGTAAGGGAAAGTGTTAAAAGGAGATGAAGTGCCCCCCATGTGTCCTTGCAGAGGAGCGTTAGAGCTCCCTACCCCCAAACCTAAATTATGTAAAGTGGAGTAGGAAAGTACATTACTTGTACCTGAGCTAGGCATCCCATACGAGAACAGAGGGCCTGTCGCACTCGGTGTGAAAGGGGCAGTGGTCGCCACCATATACGGGATTAGGCCACTGCTCGAGGTAGAGGTGGTCGAGACCATGGTGGCTCAAACCGGTGACAGTGGGTTAGGAGGTGGAATATCCCCTGTGGTGACAACCGTAGTGGGAATTAAAGAATTCCTATAAGAAGTGGCATCATTTGTTTCCATTACTGCGTGCGACATTGTTCGACACTCATAAGGGTGAATCTGTACGATGATGGGTGTCAAAAGTTCAATGGTTCGAGTTTCGTATGGACTAATATCTTTCGCTCCAAGGTATAAAATGGTCGTTTCCTCCGAATGTTGGTCGGGTATAGTTTCATGTGACCCGGTCACTTCAAAAGACCCTTGTTGGTCTAGCTTTTGCCTTAGTGGTGGCGGAGGTGGCTCTAGTGTAACTGGTGATAGGCCCATAAGCTTTCGTGACCAGCGGAGCTCATGATCCTCCACTGTGTGAGAATATCAAAGACACATGAGGGATTTCTATTCATTCAACAAACAACACACACTAAAAAGGTCCCTCTAAGATAAAACAAGCAAACACTAAACTAGTTGGAAGAACAGTTACAACAACCAACACTAGAGAAACTTACCAGTCCAAGTGAAACTTGAACAAGGAATCACCCTCTGGGTATACTCTGCAAATTTTTTCCCGATGTCTATCTTAGGTACCATGGTATACCCACGCAGTCACCTATGTATGTATCTAAAAAAGATAGGCAACTAGGTTGCCAACGCGCGAACAGTCACCAGGCGAGTACAGTCGAAAGTCGGGTAGACCACAATGAGCAGGGTATCGAGCCTGAAACCTATCAAGGGTATTGAAGTCAAGTGGTATGGAAGACAACTGAGGACCTCAAATGGATTCGAGACCCATGAATCTCTATGGCAAATGCAATCGACGGAATCCCAAGACAAGCCCTCTATATGTGTTCTCCACTACGATTGGTCCAGCTTTGGAGGGGTTATCTCCTCTACCTTTCCACATGCGACCTCGTGTTTAGCCCCTATGTTAGAGGGGGGTCCCGGATAACTTTCACAATACTGGACTTTGACACTCCCTAACTCAAACTCCAATGTTTGATTTAATGGCCTTGAAGAGTTTCCTCTCCAACCTAATTCAAGGCCCTAACCCTAAACTAGTTGGTTGACCCTACAAAAATAAAAAGTCTAATGAATTTTAGATTTAGCGTTAATTTGTATGGCTTTTATTAAGTCAAAGGTTATGAAAGTGAAACTAGTGATGTTTGAAAGACAAAACAAAAATAAACAGAGAGCTGGAAACAAAATAACTTCTTCTCGACTCAAATCTTAAACAACTTTTCAAACTAAAAATTTTCTAAGATCTTTAAATAGCAAACTCAAAGCAGGATTTCACTTGACTACGAGCTACTTATGATCTAAGTAAACTGTCAAGAACTTATGAAAGAAAAGACTTTTCCCTGGTTACTAATGCAAACCAACACTATTTAACCAAACAAAGAAATAAAAGATTTTTTTTATTTGAATGCTCACAAAGCAAAAAGGAAAAATATCAACAAGTAAAAACCAAGAAAACTTCTGGCCTAAGCACAAATTTCAAAGAGTCACTTTAAAAATAACACACAAGAAAATTAAAAAATGGACTCTCACACTTGTCTAAAAACCCTATAAAAAGAAAATTTTGAGGAAAACTTCTTAATGAAAAAGAAAGTTATTGCTATGATCAAACCTAAGTTACTGACCGCTATGACAGAGACCCAAAAACCTGAGAGGTATAACTCTTGTCAAAGGAAAGGATGACTACCTCACCTTAAACAAAAAAAATCTCCACATGCACGTTTTTGATAGTTCAACAGCAAGCGTGTGCGCGCGAGCTGTGTAAAGTCAGGGCGTGTGTACACACGTGCTGGCCTTATACAGGCTGTGTGTATCTATGAAACTCTAAAAAAAATGAAAGGCCAAGCAATCCATCCCAGGAAGAGACTACTGGTACTGAGAACCAAGATCTCTTGAAGACTCAGACACTTACTTTAACAGAAAAAAGAAAAAAATTCAAGGAAAACTTCATAGAACAAACTAATCTGAGGTGAAACCTAAGCTATAGACTGCAAACAACAAAGACTATAAAGAGTTCCAAAAAACCCTAGAGAAGGATTATTTCCAACAGGGGAGAGGATGACTGCCTCTGTAAAAGAAATTTTTGGAATCATACATGCAACTGACACTTCCTCAGCTAGCGTATACATGCGAGCTGTGGGAAGGTAGGGTGTGGGTACACGCATGCAGACCCTATATAGGCCGCGTGTACCTCTGTGGGTCTCGGAAAAAAAAATGTAGTTAAGCAAAGAAATAGAGATAACTGGTATGGAAGACCAGAATCTCTTTTAGCTAAGACTTTTGCAAAAACTTAAAAACAAGAAATGAAACCAGTTCTTAAAAATACCCAAGAAAAAACATTCCTAGAAACCCTAGAGATCCCCAGTATGGTTGCCAATTCTGTTGTGGGTGGTAAATCCATCCTGCGGACTAGCACTAAGGGTTTTATCATGCATGCATAAAGGACCTAAAGATTTTTACTTTTTACCATCATCCCATGCCTAAACCCCCTACTCATATGTAAATACAAGGCTCAAGAGATTAAGTTGACGTACCTTATTTTTTGGGTTTGATGTCGATCCCTTTTCGCGCTTGGTCATTCTTTGACTGCAACTCTCCTGCCATTGCTGAGCTACATTCATTAAATACAAACAAAGAAATCCACATGCATTTGATCTATGAACTAACAGGTTAGAGATTTAATCAACCATACAATCAATATTCCAATAATGGCAATCTCATATGGAGGGACGGGAAAAGCAATTATTTTATTAACTTCACAATGATACCTTACAATGATAAAGTCATCTACTGCTCCTCGATCCTGATCCTGGGCTCTTCTTCCACTGTCCTCCAACTGCTTTGCTCTATACTTCTCTTTACACAAGGATGGCTAAAGTTTGGGACAAAGGGAATGCTCAATCGGGTATAGTTTCTTTACTATGATTCTCCTCTTTCAAATGGGACCCCTAACCCTTCTTTTATAGGCTAGAAGAAGCTAGGTATTTGGTTGAGTGACTGTCCATGCATGGATGAAAGGTTTGGTTAACTTACCCAAAGTTGTGTGTTCTGTCAACAACTTTCCTTTTTTCGTGCTTTTGTAGTACACACAGGTTGTCTTGGGTCAACTAGCGTGTACACATGTGCAGTAATGGAGTAGGGTGCGTGGTTTTTTATAGAAGGGGTTTTTAAGAAGAGTTGTTCAGTAGTGTTTTGGCAAAGAAGGAATTTGATATGGCCTGATGCCAGGTAAGCATGTTTGGTGAAAATTAGGGTTATAACAATCACTCTGAGAGCTTATGATGGACGACCATCCTCTCCTAAAGGGTCTTTCAAAATGTCCTTGTTGAACTCGGGGGAAAAACAATCCTCATTGACATTGAAGTTATCGACGCTCCGCTCGATTACAACATCTTGTTTGGGCGTAGCTACATGTATGTGATGAAGGTTGTGGCCTCTTCTGTGTTTCGTACAATGATGTTTCCCCACAATGGAAAGATCATCACTATCGACCAAGTGTCACATTACAAGCCCAACCCTTCCTCCAACATCGATAATATCCTACCTTTTGTCCATACTAATCTTGATACCTACCCACTCATCGAGATGGACCCTAGAATTTTCAAAGACCCATCCTTGTTAGGGACATACCATGGATCACCTCCGCTCATACATCCCTCAGCACAAATATGTGTCATCTCATCTAATGGAACAAAAATTGGAGATACCCTTCCTCCCAAAAAGGCTTCATTATTATCTAAGGTCCCACTAGTCATGGAGCTCCTTCCTTAGGCATCCCTTGAGAACCCTCCAACTACCCTTTTTCCTTATTATACCCTCCCCCATGACCACATTCTGGTTTGAGAGATATTCCCCCAGACCATCACTCAAATCGCCTTCTCCTACCCCCCACCGGGTGTACAAGCTTTCCAGGTAGCCGCAACGCTTACCCTTCCCACTATGGTACTGGAAATTCCAATATGGTATATACATCCACCTGAGATGGTCCCTAAACCATTCCTTCCTCCCCAAACAAAAGGAATACCGATGCAGATTCCCATACTTATTCCCACCACACCACCCACAACCCCACTCACTAGCACCACTGCTACAGTTGGGGGAAGATAGAAGAAGAAAGAGTCTACCGCTCCACTTCCACCACGAGTTCAACCTCCTTGTGCACTATATGAGAAATATGGACACCCCACTAATAAGTGCCCATCTCTCCCCGAGATGCGCAATTCAATCCAACCCCCTCGAGCAACGACACTGCCCATCGCTTCATCTAGTTCACCTGGTGCTACCATTACACCCTCTACAGGAGGCAAAGGCCTGCAGACCAAATTTGCATGAGCCATTTGTTTAGAATATGGCCATTACACCCACTATTGCCTTGCGCTACCTCACTTTCGGTAAACGCTAGCAGTCGTATGCCAGAATTTTCAAAAAGAACCCTTCCCATCTGCATCATCTCAAACACATGTCACTTACATCCATTATTTCATGACCTCCATCAATGAACAGATGAGATGTCCTTGCTCTCTCTGTGAATCACTATACCATTTCACCTACCAGTGTCCCACGATTATTGAATACAAGCATCGCCAAATGGACCTTATTCAAAATCCTACTCCCCCCCCACTGCCATCAGAACCAATCATTACCATGACTCCATCACTTGATGTTTTTCATATCTTATCCCCTGAACCTGGGGCACTCCCAACTCCCCCATGGTTCCTGGATAGTTTATATGAGGATTTTCCCCCAAATCCCCCTAATTCTCCAGTTCATTTCACCACAAAAATTTTACGCCCGACTACCATTTTCAACCCACAATATCTCAATATTTGCTTTATGTCAAGTGAACTTTCACAACCCCCTTGCGCCATTCCCCCTACCTCTTCACCAGAAGATAACCACATGATGACAATCACCAAATTTATTCCCCTGGATCCACTATATTCTCAACAGTTCCACTGCGACGAAGACATCCTCGAGGAATTAACTTCCCCCAATTGCCCATGGGATCCACTCCATCATAGATCACTCTTTATTTCACAAGAATCCTTTGTGACTCCTAAACAAGTCCCCATATACGCAATTGAAACCAAATATTTTCTCCCCTCAGGGCAGATAGATTGGTTCAATAACCCTATCCCTACCCCCAAAACTTTTGAAGAAGGCAATATGGCCAACATTGTTAAGTACCTAAACCAGATCTGCAAATATACTTCAGAAATAACCAAGAATAAACCATAAACCATTCACCATAACAATGAACACAAGAAATATCCAAAACCCTTGAGGTAGGGCAACACCATACAATGGATCCTATTATG
>ML793662.1:53592-81016 GCA_009831015.1 Picea engelmannii | reverse complement strand
TATATATATCGGACAAATGTGCCATCAATGTTTACAAAAAATAGTACATATACAACATTCGTAGGTAGGTGAACCACTTCACCCCTATAAATACAAAATTGATGTCCCAACACCATATAAAAAATAGGCTCACAAGCCTATAAAAAAATAACCATACAGGGGAACTCATGGCACCTCTAAAGCTCCACCACCTAGTCCTCTCTCAGGAAGAGGTGCCCCACCAACTAAGGGTCCCTCAGGTCCTGGGGTCAGTCACCTAGTCATTGCTGCACCCGCTACAACTGCTCTACGTACCATGGTCCGCCACCCCACTGGAAGGCCCACACACTGCTCCAGGACTCCCTCATCCTGAATACATGACCACATGCCCTCAGGTACTCCCTGTAGTACCGCCTCCAAATGGTGGCGAATATCCTCAAACTCTCCCCCACCCCCCACCAGAGGAGCATGAGAAGGCTCTACACCAAGGTCATCAAAATGGTGCCTCCTACCTTCTCTCTCATAACCAGTCAGCCTCACACCACCCTCATCCCTCCTTCGTCTCTCCCTGGCTAGTGCCTCTCCCCGCGGTGGTCTCACTGACCCCTGTTATGCTGACGCTCTGACCATCTCAACCTCACGTCCATGAGGTCCAACATTTGCACACACAAAAAATAAATGATAGTGTTAGCATCCATCTATACAAGTAACACATGTCATACTATCTACAAATCAAACAACCATATCAATCCACATACCTCTCCGATCGAACACCTCTCCCAGGGGTAGCATCATCTCTGGATCATCCTGGAAGTCCACCCCACTGTATGGAAACTAGAGTATGATCTGGGGAATTTGATGCCACACCCCTAAATCCTTGACCATAAAGTAATGTCCACCCTCCCCACCACCATGGCGAACCAAAATCGTCGCCCACCACCTCATTCACAGCTCTCGCATACCTCCTTCATATTTTCCCCAAAGGCACGGATGTTTTCCCCATAAACGTGCACATATGCGCGCCTTCTCACCCCACATTCACGCACTCATGCGCGACTATTAGCAATACAGGAGCGCACCCATGCACCCCTGTCACATCAACAGACACACACCCTAGAGTGCATGTCCACCCCACAGTTGCGCACACATGCGCAACTGTCAAGAATACAGTCACGCATAGATGCATTGTTGTTCTTTTCATAGGCACACATCCCATGCATGACTATTTTCCCCATTTGGTCACCCCTATGCATGGCTCTCCAAATGATATTCTCTCACTTGTGTGCATGAAACACTTGATCACCCACGCCCTGAGGGGCCCACCCTCACAAAACCCCCTTGTACGGTCATCTGTACAAGCCCTACCCAAAAAAGAACCCCTAGCTACTATGCAGGAGGATATGACCACTAACGTGAAACTCAATGATCCTGAATCAGCTATCTCAATCTCCCAGAATATCCAAATCTCTCCTCAAATCTCTCGTCCAATCACTCTGGTAGAATGTACAAATGAGGTGGCAATGTGGGCCCTACAACTATATATAGTCCCTTTTGCCAAACTTCCATAGTCCATTCCGGGAGCTCCGAGCATCCATTTTTCGATCCGTCTTCAACCACGGGACCAAGATCCTGCTAACTACATAGTGGAAGTCCCTGGGCCACCATCCATCCTCGACCCCCAGGGAGCACTTTTCTCACATCACACCCAAGTACACATGCTTATGTTCAAAACTATCAAATAATTGTTATATTTTCTTTATCTTCAGATATTTTTTACGTCGGGTATTTGGTTTTCATGTGTGCAGTTACTTGGTCACCACAAATATTCTTGGCCCTTTCAGGTATAAAATCGCTACTGGCATGTAATCATTCCCTCTGAGTATCAATTACATCTCCCATTCACACCCTCTGATATTTGCCTCTAAGGTCCCCCCATCCAGCTTTGCAATACTCACACCTTCGTTGCATTTCAGTATTGTCACCTGGTAGCACTCTTCCCCACATGATTTGTCCAATTCATAGTCCCCCTTGACACTTTGACACTCATGCTACTTTCACCCCCTAGGGTTGGGAGTCCTCCTAGTCTTTGCATTCCTGAGAATTATCTGCATGCTCCTTCTCCTCATTTTTATAACTTCCCTATAATGGACTCCTGCGTAATCTCTTCACGATTCACATTTTGACTTCACCTTCAAAGTATCATCAACCCTCCATATCATCCACCATCATTTTTCCCATCTACAGATTGTCCTCCATTCATTTTACCTAATACAGAAACCCACCTATGGGGCCCTCACCCTCCACCTGTTTTTCCACACAACTTGCGCCCTCACTGGCTAAGCCATATTTCACTGGGGCACCTGTTTCTGTATATGTACGCTCATCCCCAACTGATTATTTATTTATTTGGTAATTGCAAAAATCCTTTGTTTCCAACCTTTACATAGCTTTTTTGTCATCACCCTTGGCGACCTGCCTTTTCTGAAAGAAGAAACCCATGTCGACCTTGGTTGAGGAATTCATTACCTTCTCCCCCTGTTGACATCGTTCATAAACCCTGAGTATCCCACAGTCCATTTACACCTGATCTCTATGTTTTTCCACTTTGTCATGCCTCTGGTACAACTTAACCCTATTCTAGTCGTCCCCCTGATGCTAGATTCAGTTCCACGGTTGCTACCACTTATCCATCACAAATATCCCCAACCAAGGGCAGTCTTGAGTCCCACCGCATATTGACTTTGTCCATGTATCTCCTCAGTCCCTGATATTACCATGTGGATTTCATGAAGCCTTTTGCTTCTTGGCGTCGTGTCTCCCTTCATGTTGACATCAGCACAACTTCCAGAAGGGCAACAATATCTTGACTCTCATTACCTTTCCAATGAGTTGTCTCAGATGGAACAGAGAGAACCATCATTGATCTCTACTGTCGTTGACCCCCACAACATTCAACTTCAACACCTTATCATATTGTGGTGGGTCTTACTTTGCGACT
This sequence comes from Picea engelmannii, assembly GCA_009831015.1. Lineage (NCBI taxonomy): Eukaryota > Viridiplantae > Streptophyta > Pinopsida > Pinales > Pinaceae > Picea > Picea engelmannii. The sequence continues at coordinate 78,039 of ML793662.1, read as the reverse complement.
ATTGCAATTGTTTTTTATATTTGCCGAAGACCTCTAAAAATTGCTAGGCTATCAACGCCTATGTATCATCGACACTTGTTATAGGTGTCCTCGCCTCTTTTAAGAGTTTTTTCACCATCAAAATTGTCCTCTTCTATTATCAACATGCCCCTGAGGGCGCTACAATCATCTACACCAACACATAGCTTCAGTTAGTGTATTACATATTTTTGAGTTACATGACATGAACATGGGGCATGTCCGCCTCATTTGTACATAGTTTTATTTTTTCACGCCTTGCAAAAGGTTTGGGTCCTAAAATCTCCCCTCTCCCTCCAATGGGTCTCTCTTGAAATCCCCCTCAACACTCTTTCTTACAAAGGTACTCTTATTAGAAGAAACATTGATGTATTTTGGCTATATGTATGCTCCCAACCTCACACATCAAGGGGCATCTGTTATCACTAGAATTTCATTCGCAAATGGTTACAGGAATCTAGCATCTTCAAAACACCCATTAGTTCATCCATGCCCCAGAAAATGTATTTCCAAAGGGCACAAAACTTTACAACTAGTTAAAAAATCAGCATGTGCTAAGGATACAAAGGCAGAACGTGCACGTGCGACAGTCGAATAACTTCGGAAAAGTGCATATGCACCCGATGCGTGACCGTGGATGCAAAAAGATGTGCACACCTCAGAACGGCGCATTTATGATTTTGGTCAGCCTTCCACCCACTTCTAGTTCATCTCCCAATTCGATATGACACCCAAATCAGAGATAAATCCAAGTGGGGGGTTGGTCAAAGACCTAAGGGTGCCCTAAAGAGCCCCTTGTTCACACTAAAGACTAGTTGAATAATGCCTCAAAGCTTTGCTATAAAAAGAGGCCATGGGTGCACTATATTTTCAAGGAATTCATTTTTATTTTTATGCTTCCTATATTCTCTTGGAGAATCCTTTTTTCTCACCAAGAGCATACAAGAACCATTTCATTTAGCCATTCACATCACCTCTTGAGTCAATGGGCTTTGGATTTATTCAACATTTCATTTTAGTTTGCTACTTGTAAGAAGAGCTCAATCATTGGGGGTTCAAGAGCCCTCCCTTGGAGGAAGAGGGGACCCATAGTCTCCCTTTCTCTTTGGTGTTTTCCCACTAATACAACTTATCCATTGGTGGCATGCATGTTGTTTAATTTTTGTTCTATTTGTCCTATGCACTCTAGTTTAGTTTCTTTTATTGTTATTAGCCTTAGTTCTTTATTTATTTCTTATGCTTGATGTTTCTAACTCTTGCATTCACTACTGTCTTGTCCAGCTAACCCAACTAGACTTGTAAGTGTCCTTATTTTGATCATTTAGGTGATGAAAGGGACGCAACAATGATATAAATAATTATTTTCCCTACATCATAGGTTATCCGATGTTTTTGCACACCTATTAGTCTACCATTTGTTACTTACTAAAAAATCATTCACCAATGGAAAATTGATCAAGTGGTTTTTATTATTACAGGAAGTTGACATAACCATCCTTGATAGGACTGGGAAGGATAACTTCATTTCCAAATTCCTCTCTAGGTGCACATATGATGGCGATGCACCTCCTATTGAGGATGTTTTTCCTTATGAGAATATTTTTTCATTATATACTAACACCCTATGGTTCACATATATTACTAATTACTTGGATATAGGAATACTCCATACACACCTCTCACTGAAGGAGTGAAAACATATTATCAAGAAAAGTAACTAGTATTCCTAGATCGATGGCTATCTCCTCTACACTAGGTCAGATCTCATAATCTGATGTTGTGTTAGAGAGGAAAATATCCATGAAATCCTTGGGGATTGTCATGAGAGGACCTATGGAGGACACTTTGCAAATAGAAGGATTGATTATGAAGTACTACATGTAGGGTATTATTGGCCCACCATATTTCGAGATGCCCAAGAGTACATGAAGATTTGTGATAGCTTCCAAAGGATGGGGTGACCTATCAAAATAGACAAAATTCACTTAATACCAAGATTATGGTGGATCCCTTCGAGAAGTGGGAATTGAATTTTATGGGCCCCATTCATCCTTCATCTATAAAGAATGCATACATCCTCGTTTGTATTGACAATGTCACTAAATGGGTGGAGGCCAAAGCACTCCAAAAAGCCACAGAAAAGGTAGTAGAAGACTTCTTCTATGGGGAAATCTTCGACATATTTGGATTGCCATAATATATTGTCACAAATGGATGTGGGGGGGGGAATTCACCTCCAACCATATATGGGCCATCACAGAATAATATAATATCAAGCATAGGATAAACACACCATACCACCCATAGCCCAATGGGTAGGTCTAAGGTACCCACAAGATTTTGGAGTCCGTATTGACTAAAACCGTCCAATTACATCTTAAATATTGAGCAGATAGAATTCCATAGGATTTGTGGGATTAACATACTGCATGGTGTAACACTACATGATTTACCCTTTATGAGCTTGTATAAAGTAAATAGATCATTCTCCCTATTTATTTGGAAGTGAATACATTGAGGATTGCACTATAGCTAGGAATGGACTTATCATAAGCACATCAAAATTGACTTAACTATATCAAGAAATTATATTAATTTCATTAAGCCACCCTACATAATTCCTTTGTGGTTCAACAACAATGAGCCAAATGGCATGAAAAATTCATCAAAAAGAAAAAGTTCTAGCTAGGGGATTGGGTTCTTCTGTACAACTCCATATTCAAATATTTTAATGAAAAATTCCAAACACATTGGCTAGGGCCATATGAGATTGATATCATCTATGAAAATGGGGTGGTGAAGTTGTGTACCATCAATGAGAAATAGATTCCCCTTATGGCCAATGGACATCACCTACAACTATATAAGAAACTGTTGTCTAGGGATGCATTTATTAGGAATCTTTCCACTTGATGGTGCAATAAACATTTGAATATTGTAGGAGTGATGGAAACCCCATCCACATCAACATCAGAATCATTCTTAATCTTAAAAATAAAAATAAAAAATCAATCATTTCTAAATGTGAAAACTCCTCTAGGGTGCAGTTAAACAAATGTAATTTGAAAACCAACTCCTAGCATATGACATTTGATTAAAAAAAAGAGAGAGAGAATAAATGATAATTGTCAACTTTACTGACCCTTCATTTTCAACATTATTTTATAGGTCCTTGTTCTTATATATCCATATTTCACTGCAGATTAGTCTGGTATCATTTTCATGACTATCCTACAATACTATAGATATTCCTATAGCCATGTTGCAGATCCTTCTAAATCCATTCTATAGACCCTTCTACAACCATTATAAAAATTGTTTCTATCCATTTTAAAACATACTTTGTTAAGCCCTATACAAATCCCCATACATAGCCCATGTTATCTATAAAACCCTTTATTAATCTCCTTATTTAATTATTACATTTCTTGTTTTATATTTGTATGTAGGCTATGAACCCCTTCATCACACCCTTTCATTATAATTGTAACCTTTGTCTCCTATATATACCAAGGAGACCTAGTCTTAGGATCATATTACCTCATCTCATATTGTATTTTGAAGTGGATATATTGTAAAATCATGTTTCCCCCTCGAAGTGGAATGTAATTATTAACTTTTTATCATTTTAAGGCATTGGATCATAACATTTGGTATCATAGCCCATTGATCCTATGGTTTTTCTTCTCCAAGAATGTCATCTTCAAATTTTCTCTATAACATTTTTTCTAGGATAATTCAGATTATGAAACATGGAGGTTATTTAGCATACATATCAAGGTAGTTTTGTTAAACATTTCATATTATGGGTCTTCATCCTTTCGGAGATACACCATATGGAAGATAGGGTATATGACTAGTCCTATTAACTAGTATCAAACAAGTGTTCTACGTAAAATCATCATATCTTCTTCAGAAAGGATCCAAATTTAGTGAGACTAGTTGCATTCAAAAGAGGAAACTCTGTAGCATTATTGGTACCAGTTTAAAAATTAGATATCAAATATTGTGCATGTGGCACACTATACAAGTTCACTCTCTTGGAAAGGCCAAAATTAGCAAGGTGTGGGGAAGTTACCCTAACTTCCACTTAGCACATCCAATTTTGATCAGACTTGTGGAATTAAAGACAGGACATATCAGAGTACTACAAGAAGAAATTCCATACTCATAAGGGATGAAATTTAAGAATTACATCATAAGGAAGGTCGTCCAGGAGGGTAGACTCCAAATTAAGGGTTTGAAAGGTATGTAACTTACAATTGGCGTAACTTTTTATTGGAAGATTTCTTTCTGGAGATTCAAAATTTGTGATAAAGATAGAATAGAAGAGTATTATTATTGTTGTTCCATATGGGCCCCAAAAATATTTCAACACCCATTAAACCTCTAGAAGTCTCACCTATGACTCAAGAATAAAATGAGGACATACATAACAAGTTGTCCAAATTGGAGGAACAACTTAATGATTTGAGTGACAAGTCTAATAATTGGGTAAACTTAAAAAGACAAATTCAAAAAATTAAAAGGAAGATGATTGAAATGGAAATTAATATGGAAGAAAATAAGAATGACATTAAAGAAGAAATACAAAATTCCATGAAGGAAATGAAAAATTACATGTCTTCCATGATCTTTCAAGCTCTATATGAGAGACTCCCTAAAGAAGATATCAAAATTAAAGGAAATCATTAAAATAAAGGTAGTACTTAGGTTTAACAACCTGCCAATAATAAGAAATTTTGAAGTGTATTTAAATATAATAGTGGAGTTAATTATGGTGGGGGTCCTAAATTCAACTTTCCCAAGATTGAATTAAAGAAGTTTGATGGAACAAAGGTATTTACCTGGGTGAACCAAATAGAGAAATATTTTGAACTACATAATATTATGGATGATAAGAAAAGGATTCACATAGAAACCTTGAGCTTTGAGATAAAACCATATCAATGGTATCATTGGGTAGTTAAAAGGAATCCCCATTTTTTATCATTATATTTGGGGCTTATTTACAAGAGACTTATAAGCACAATATGGGAAAGTTTGGGAACATGACTAATTTAGTCAATTGAAAAGAATCAAGCACTTAGGTGATATTGAAGGTTATAATTCATAATTTTAGGTATTAGCCACAAGGGTGGATAACATAAGTGATGCACAATTGTTGGAAGCTTACATGGGTGGATTAAAAGACGAGGTTAAACATGATATTTTCTTAAGATATAATGCAAACATTATAGAATCTATGCAATATTCTCATCATATTCAAGTCAATAATAAGGCTACACACAAGTCTACCAGTAGAGAATACACATGAAGAAAAGATTGTTTTGGGGTTCATAAGACAAGTGTACCCCAACAAACAAGGTTGACACCTCAAGAAATGGATAAAAGAAGAGAAAAGGAACTATGTTTCAATTGTGACAACAAGTATAGTAAGGCACATAAATGCAGCAAGAAGAAAGTATTATACATAGACAATGAAGAGGAGGAAGATCAAGAATTGGAACCATCACAAGATCCAAATCTAGAAGAGAATACTCTAGCGATATCTTGTCATGAATTGGTCGACATCAATACTCCACAAACCCTCAATATAGAAGGATATATCAAAAATAAAAAGGTAACATTGTTGATTGTTTCTGGTAGTACCCATAACTTCATCAATTACAAATTAGCAATATATCTCAATTGCCTTGTATATTTGGCACCAGAGTTCCAAGTAATGATTGTAGATGGAGGTACTATAAATTGATTGGGGAAGTTTCATAGTATTAAGCTCAATATGAGTGAGTATTTATTGGATATTCCCATGATTTCCATCTAAATGGGTGGTGTTGATGTTGCATTAGAGGTCCAATGGTTACAAATATTGGGAACAATGGCCCTTAATTTTTAGGATATTTTCATGATATTTTTCTTAAAAGGAAAGGAAATTTAGCTTATAGGTATCCAAAGGAAATCCTCTAAAGTGATTAGCTCTAACAACATGGAGAAATTACTCAAAAAGGGACACCATGGCGTAATTACATAATTGATCTCAATAGTTGTTCAAACTTTTATACCTTCAACTTCAATGGATCTCCAAAACGTTATCAACAATAATTCCTAGGTATTTGGAGAGATGCCCAATATTCCACCTGATCAAGATCATGCCCATGCTATCAATCCATGACAAATACCTACCAGTGGAAGAGATGACATGGGAAGATTATTCTTCATGCATACACACATGTGGTTGTCAAGTTTTGAGGACAACACTTGTTTGAAGGGGAGGGGCATGTTAAGCCCTAGATAAATCCCATGTTATGTATAAAAACCCTTATTAATCCTCTTATTGAATTATGGCATTTCTTGTTTTATATTTGTATGTAGGCTCTGAAACCCTTCATTGCACCTTATCATTATAATTGTAACCTTTTTCTCCTATATATATTCCAAGGAAACCTAGCCTTAAGATCATCTTATCTCATCTCATATTGTGTTTTGAAGTGGATATATTGTAAAAGGATTTTCCCCCCTCGAAGTGGACTGTAATTATTGACTTTTTGCCATTTTTAAGGCATTGTATCATAACATACTTTATTTTCTGCAATCGTTCCATGGATGACATTACTGACATGGTTTCCCCTTCTAAATAAATTATTTCCATATTTTACAAAAAAAAAATCTAATTGTGAAAAATCTTATGAGGGAACAATTACACAGATAACACCTGAAAACCAGCTTATGGTAGATGGTTTCTAATTAAAAAAATCAATATATTTTATCGACTTTCCTAATAATTTTTATTTTGCAACATGCAATTTTTTTCTCTACTTAGACCTTCATTTGCCTAGTTGTAGGATCTTCCCATGGACGCACAAAAAAACTTCCCATGGATGTGTTGCAGAAAATTCCGATAGATGTATTGTAGAAGCATCCCATAGATGTGCCAAAAAAACTTCCCACATATATGTTTTGGACATTTCCTATAAATATGTTTCAAACATGACCTGCTTCATCACTACAATTTTGCTCAAAACCATGTTATGGATAGAGCGTACTTAGATATTTATCATCCAATGAGATCTTTATATTATCTTTCTTGGACTCCTTATTCTACTACCGAAATATCCAAGCCATCATACTCCAAAAAATTTCCATTGCCACACCACGAATGTTCATGTTGTTGAACTACATATTTCTTTCTTATTTCATATTATTCTCCTATCATGCAATTGTTCATTGTTTCCATTAACTTTAGCCACTTTCCATAGGATCTACATGGGCTCAACCTTACCACATACAATTATTAGCTTAGTTTCAAAATCCAATGTAAACAAAATAGGTATGTTGTCTCTTTTATTACCAATAGTCGCATAAGTGATCATTGTTTCGACCTTATTTTCCACCCTAGGGACTCATGGAGGACCCATTGATGCTTCATTGTTGAGACACACTCTTCTACCTTTGATTGAAAGTGATTTTTCATGGATTTCACACTTTGAACCATTAGTAGAGTGTGACCATGATCCAGATGGATATTGGTGGCCACCCACCTATTCCAACTGGCTACTCGTGTCCATTTTTGTTCAGCATGTATTTCTGTACTACTTTATAATTATGATTTCTACACTTCTGGGACTGTTTGAAGCCTCACACATTCTTCAGGTGGATAAGGGTGGCCTCTTGCCTAACACAACTGGCCTATTTTGTATGTTTTCATGTCAATACATCTTGATGTACTTTCAGGGTTGTTTTGAGTCCCTAAACATTTTTTTTTTACTCTCCATAGTCAGACTATAGATAGAGTCAAAGTCTGATGGAGGAATGTGTATCTCTCTGAAATACCTTTCCAATGGGCTATCACGTGCCTAAAACGGAGGTCGTATGCAAAATTTATGACCCTAGGAAGTTGAGGTACCAAATTACACCAACTTACCCATAGGGCCCACATGACTTTTGGCGTTTCACCTTCTAGGGTTAGGATTTTGGATGTCTAGGGTTTTGGAATTCATGAGTAATATGAAAAGTGCCTATGGAGCCTCATTTTAATCCATTCTGCTCAGACGGATGCGCGTAGTAGCCACATCTCTTCTCAGAGATAGTTACCACCATTTGAGCAAGTTTCAGTTCTACAATTTTACAGTTTCATCCTATTTCATTATTTAATAGAAGATATTGTTCACTAAATATTTGTGTTATTATTACTATCTATATGTTTATGGTATTCAGCCTGTAATCAATTCATTCCACTCCTAAATCTGGATCAGTGGTATCAGAACGATCTTCTCTTCATTTATTTTTCTTCATGCATGTCCTCGACAAGGTCTTGGTACAAGAAGCTGGGGCTCGAACCAATCGATCCATTACCATATCGGACACACCGAGACCGAAAAAAACCCATGGGAGATGAAAAAAAAGATGATGGAGAAGGATATCCTATTAAAATTTTGCTCGAGGAAGCCCTCACGCAACAAAGGAACGAAATGATGGACAACTTCACGCAGATCCTTCGACGGTTGCCCACGGGAGAAGCATCTTCATCAGGAGGCCATGCAACCCCCTTCAAGGTACATGTAAATTTTGATATTCCATTATTTGAAGGACTGATAGATGTGGATGTTGTAGATAAATGGTTAAATCCGCTCGAAGGATATTTTTCGAACCACAATTTTTTCGATCGGGAAAAGAACACTTTTGCACTCCTCAAGGTCGTTCCCCATGTTAAAGAATGGTGGGATACCTACTCTGAGAAAATGTTCATGGAGGAATATGAAATTTTTGTGGTGGTCCCTACATGGGATTCCTTTCAAGGTGCCATTAAAGAATGGTACTACCATGTTGGAAGTTACGAGGACCAATACACCTTATGGACCACCCTACGTCAAGAAAGGGATCAGACAATACCATACTTCACCAATGTTTTCCATACCCTCTACACAAAATTGGGTATCAAATATTATGAGAATCATATGGTTATCAAATACCACAGTTGTTTTCATAGATACATTCAAACAGAAATGGAGTTCTTGGACATCACCTCATTGGGCACAGCTTATAGATACATTGTCAAGATCAAGTAGAAATTTAAGCAGAAATGACGAGAGTTTGGATCTACAAACCCCTCATAGCCGAAGCAGGAAAAAGGAAACCCCAACCCACACAGAATGGGACTAAGACATGATGGCCTCCCTTAGGACAATCCGTCCAAGCCGCAACACAATAAGGGAAACAAGAATATGAAGAAGGACACGGGAAAATGGTGTGAGTACCATAAAAGTCCTTGGAAAAACACTGACGAATCTCGCTCCAAGCAGTCCCTAATGGTCAAGTTGAAGGCTTCTGATTCAGAGGTCAATTCTGATTTCAAGTCAAATCCTGAAGGAGGGAAGAGGATTATCAATGTTGAACCCAATGCCATGGTCTCTACCACCAAATTTAGGCCAAGCAAACCAGAAGAACCAGAGGAAGGGGAATTCCTCTTTCACTCGCAGATGTGGGTCAAGGGGGCTCCAATCCACTTCATTGTTGACAGCGGTAGTCATAAGAAACTAATTTCAGAAGAGGTCATCAAGCGGTTGAACCTGCCAATGAAATTGCACCCACAAACCTACACCATCGTCTGGCTTCATCAAGGAAGAGATCTTCGCACCATCCAACAGTATCGTATGTCCTAGGGCATCAAGCATTTCAAGGATGAGGTATTTTGTGGTATTTCTCCCCTTGAAGTTTGTGATGTTATTTTAGGACAACCATATTTTTGGAAGTGTCATGTTGTGTATGAGTCTAGACCCCGCAGTGTTATTACTACTTTGGGTAGAAAATTTTACAGGATCCCAGAGGTGGAACCTCCTAATGTTATTTCTTTAATCGCTGCTAAGCAATGCAGTAAGGTCATTTCACAGACTAGGAAGTTCATATTCTTTGTGATTTGTTCTCACAGTAAGAAGAAGGTCTCCTCCACATCCATGACCTATACACAACACCTCTCTTTGCAGTAGAATCAAGTGGATGGGGTTGTGGAAGAATACAAAGACATCTTTGTCTCACCTATAGGGGTACCAACACACTGCCAAGTCAAGCATCCAATTGATATGACCCCTGGCGCACCTCTCCCTAATGGACCAGTTTATCGATGCTTGTTGATGGAGAAAGACAAAATCAAGCATCATACCTAAGAGCTTCTTCAAAAGGGTTACATCAGACCCAGCTCCGCCCCTTGCAGAAGCCTAATTGTACTAGTGCAGAAGAAGGATGGGACTTGGCGACTATGTATTGATTACAGAGCCTTAAAAAAAATCACAGTCAGGAACCGCTATCCCATTCCCAAGATTGATGACCTTCTTGAACAACTCAAGGGGGTAAAGTTATCAGCAAGATTGACCTGAAGTTTGGCTACCACCAAGTTCCCATTGAACCAACGGATGTCTAGAAGACAGCCTTCAAGTCTAAGGAAGGTTTCTACGAATGGCTAGTCATGCCCTTTGGCTTAACAAATGCACCAGCCACTTTCATGAGGTTGATGGAATATGTATTGAGACCCTTCACCAACTCCTTTGTAGTAGTATATTTGGATGACATCCTCATCTTCAGCAGAACATGGGAGGAGCACATGAGGCATATTCAATAGGTTTTGAGAACTCTGCAATAGCACAAGATTTATGCCAACTTGGAAAAATTCTCTTTTGGCATGAACAAGGTCCAATACCTGGGATACATTATTGATGAGAATGGGGTACATGTTGATCCATCTAAGATCCAAGTCATTCGTTACTGGCCAACCTCGACCACACTTACCGAGCTTCGAAGCTTCTTAGGACTCGCCAATTTTTACTGATGGTTCATGTTGGGATTCTTCCATATTGCCTGGGCCCTCATCCAAGTGACCAAGGGTGGTGGTAAGGACAAGTTTGTGTGGGGGAAGGAGCATAAATGTGCATTCATATATCTAAAACAGGGTTTGTGCTCAACTCCAGTACTCTCCTTTCCTGATCTGCAACAACCATTTGAGATTGAGACTTTCATATGACTATGTTGTGGGCATAGTTCTCACTCAGCATAGGCATCCGGTGGCATAACATAGTGAGACACTCTCTGATACTATCTGTAAATACCCCACCTATGACAAGGAAATGTATTCCATTGTACAAGCATGTCATCAATGGAAACATTACATTCTGGGGATAAAGATGATCATACACATTGATCACAAGCCTTTGCAGTTCATATAGACATAGGGGAATTTGCAGAATGACCGCCATCAAAAGTGGTCCACCTACCTGAAGAAGTTCCATATCAACATCAAGTATAAGACAGGTATCTCAAATTGTGTCGTTGACTGCCTCAGTTGGCCTCCTGTGGATGCAATTACCATTGTGATCCATTCCTGTGGACATGAAACATCAGAGTGGCCCCAACTTTACCAGCAAGATCCGGACTTTGCCACCACATATAATCTCTTCAGTACAGGTGCCACTATCACTTATTTTCACATTCAGGATGGAATATTATGCCACCTAGGCCATCTCTGTGTTCCTACAAGTGAGCATGCAAAGATGATTTGGGAAGTCCACTACAATCAAGTGACAGGGCATTTTGGCATAGAGAAAAATGTGGACGTCCTTCAAACACATTTTTATTGGCCAAAACTTCGACTAGACGTCAGCAAGTATATCAGATCTTCCACTTCCTATGCCATTGCCAAGCCATCCATCAAGAAGAAAGGCTTATACACCCCTCTTCCTATTCCTAAGAAGTTGTGGGAGTCCATATCCATGGATTACATGTCTAGTATGTCATCCACCAAGAATGAAAATGATTGTGTGTTTGTGGTCGTTGATCAGTTTTCGAACATGGCCATCCTCACAACCTATAAGAAGACTGTCATAGTGGCTGATACTGCCAATATATTCTTCAAATGATTTTGAGTTCACTTTGGGATACCACAGACCATCATCTCTGACCAAGAAAATAGGTTCCTCGGCACCTTTTAGTCGAGTCTATGGTCTCTGTTGGACACCAAGATCACAAAATCCACTTCTTTCCACCCCCAAATCGATGGCCAAACTGAGGTCAACAATCAGATGATTTTTTACATCCTACGCATGTACAATTCTAAGAATCCCCATACATGGGAAGGGAGTCTCCCATATGTCCAACACAGTTACAATAGGGATCTCCATAGTTCCACCGGCCATAGCCCATTTCAAGTGGGTCTGGGATTCCAACCCTTGAGACCCATTGATGTTGCACTTCCTCTTACCACCACAAAGATAGACTCTTCCCATGATCATTCTACGGTCGAAAAAGCCACCAGATTCATTAAGTGGATTGAGCACATCCGCCAACAGGTCCAGGAGATTTTACAGAAATCTAATGCTAAGTACAAACAGTGCCATTATAAAAATAGGGTACCACACCAGTTTCAGGTTGGCGACAAATTCTAGTTACATTTGCAGAAGGATCATCTCACCGGGCCCCATCAGAAGCTTTAGCCATTTCATTATGGGCTTTACACTATCACCAAGGTTGTGGGTAGCAATTCTTTTGAGCTCAACACTCCACCCTTCCTTGGTCTGCATCTAGTATTCAATGTGGATCTCCTTCGACCATATTTTCCACCATTTTTGGACACCTCTGAGATCGTCGAATAGCTGACACCAACAGAGCTCAACCCTGACTACATGGAACAAGCATCCACCGATCAGATAGTGGACACACAGGTCAAGGGAACTCGCTAGTAGCAAATCCATCTTTATCGGGTTGTCAAGGCATGGCAACTCCTACACCAAGGCAAGTGGCTCACCCGGGGCCAAATCCAGCAGAAGTTTCCTCACTTGATGGGGGAACTCAATGCAATGGATATCATTGCTTCCTAAGGGGGGAGTATTGATCCAAATGGATATTGGTGGACACCCACCTATTCCAACTGGCTCCTCGTGTTCGTTTTTGTTCAGCGCATCTTTCTTTATTTCTTTATAATTGTGAGTTATACACTTCTAGGGTTGTATGAAGCCTCACACATTCTCCATGTGGATACGGGTGGCCTCTCTCCTAATTCAAATGGCCTATTTTGTATGTTTTCATGTCAACACATCTTGTTGTACTTTCAGGGCTTTTTTGAGACCCTAAACATTGTTTTTTTTACTCGCCACAGTCATACTATAGACGGAGTCAGAGTCTGATGGTGGAATGTGTAGTTCTCTGAAATACCTTTCCAACTGGATATCACGCACCTAAAACAGAGTTCATATGAAAAATTTATGAACCTAGGAAGTTGAGGTACCAAATTACACCAACTTACCCATAGGGCCCACATGACTTTTGGTGTTTCATCTTCTAGGGTTAGGTTTTTGGATGTCTAGGGTTTTTGCATTCATGAGCAATATGAAAAGGGCCTATGGAGCCTCATTTTAATCCATTGTTCTTAGACGGATGTGCGTAGAAGCCACATATCTTATCAGAGATAGCTACCACCATTTGAGCAAGTTTCAGTTCTGCATTTTTACAGTTTCATCCTATTTCATTATTTAATAGAAGATATTGTTCACTTCATATTTGTGGTATTATTCCTATCTCTGTGTTTATGGTATTCAGTCTATAATCAGTTCGTTCTTCTCCTAAGTCAATATCATACCATCCATGGGATACATCACTGGTAGCACGTGACCAGTCGTTGGTGGCACTATTGACAACCTACGACTGCCCTTGTAGCCTTCTAGATTTGATGAGTTTTGAGGAGATTAGTGTTGGGTGAGTTTTTTCTCTCATGATATGAGCTTGGGAAATATCGATTTAGTCTAGGTTCGCTAAGTTCTATAGATATATAATAATCCCCTAGCCTCCTCCACCAATCTATATAAATAAGGCATTCCATGTGCAAGAGGATGAGAAATCATTCATATGTACATGCTGTAGAAATTTCAGAGGATGTCTTCTACAGAGATCTATCTTCATATCAAGTAATCCTTGCTTGTGTGAGGGATATCGAGGATATGGATTAAGGATCCAGGAGGATTGCATCATGACTCAAGGAATGAATACACTGAGGTATTTTTTCTTCATTTTATTTATATGTGTGTGTGGTTTTCCCCTTCCCAAATCTATTGTATTCAACTTTGTATGGTAGATATGATCTTGCCTTGGGAATATTATATTAGATATAGAATAGATTTGGATGTCCTAATGCTTTAAAGGGTTTGTATATTGGTATGTATTTTTCACTTGTGTGCATGAAAAATATTGCAGGAGCTAGATCTTTGGAGCTAAATCAATTGGGATACATAAAGGCAACCATCGGTTAACAAGGTATTCCACTCTTCCCTCTAATGTAAGAGGAAATAAATCTAATTATATCTAGTTAAACCTCATAGTGGTATATCGTGTTGTTTGTCTTGTATCAAGGAACAATCCAAGGGAGGTCTTTATTATCCATAGGTGAGATTTATCCACAACATAACTAGTGACCCCACTGTGGAATGATCTTTAATTCTTCCTTAGTTTTGAATTCCCTTTCTCTTTTACCTTTTGAAACTTGTTCTATAGTTTAAAACTTCCTCATCACTCCCTGGGAGAGTAGATATTTCATATTTTTTAAGTGTAGGACATATATGGGCCCTTTTCCCAAATTTTTCAAATGGTTGTGACTGACTAGTTCACACTACTGTGATCGATTGCAAGATTCTTATAGAATATCCCACAACCACCTACAAACAATCACTAGTTACACAATTCTTGGGTCGTAACCGCCCCTATAGATGATTGTTTCTCAAAATTTTCTGATTTTTCTTGATTAGATATGTACTTTATCTGATATTGTGAACTTGATATGGGTATGATAGAATATATCTACTCTTTGTTTGAGCCTATTCCTTTTAATTTGTTCTTGAAGTGAATTAGAGGCATTTTGAGTAATCTGGTTGGGTTTGCTTGTTTATGTGAGCTAGTTTCCTTGTGAGTGGTGATCTCGGAAACATTCCCAACAAATCATTTCTAATCTGGTAGTGTGTAATCATTCCTTTTTCATTTGGTTTGTATGTACTCAAATGTGTTCCATTACTATATCATTTTCCAAGTTTTGGGTTTCTTTCTCCCATGTAGAAAATGGAGTAGGATCGGTGGAATCACTACCAATATCACACAACCCTTTGCATGTTGTCTGTTGGTTTTATCTACATAATTTGTAACACACCCAACCCCCTAATTACCCTTTTAAGGGATGAGGTAGTAAAATTTCATTCTCTTTTTCTCAATCATCTCAATACCTCTTCTCGAGGGCACCATTTTAATCTTCTCATCCATAGCTTTCCAATGACTATCACCATGCTCTAAACTGAGCTCTAGATCAAAATTTATAACCTCTCAAAGTTTCTTGGCCTTTATTGGTCAATGAATGTCTCTTTACCACGTGGCATCCATGTGTCCTCTTATTAATCATATAATATGACATGGCAGTTACACGTTAGATTCATGGGCATGATCCTTTGGTCCACCTTTCATCATCGTCGAGACTTCTTATCCCACAGTTCACTCCCACTAGTGAAAATCCGATGACGATACACCAAGGATTACCTTCCCCAATTCCTATGATTCTCATCTCTTGATCTCTACGGTTCAGAGCATGTCAACAATGTCATTGATGCGGAGGTTAATTATCAACTCCCAAAGTTTGCATTATGTGTAGATGTAACCCACAATATCTACAGTGGAGGTTTCACCTCATCCCTCTGCCAATCAACAATTGTCATTAGCCCCAACTCCCATCATCATCGGTGATTTATCTATCATCTTTGACACTTCTTGGTCAAACTTGACCTTACCAACCTCCCCCATTTATGACGGCAAATCATCTGGATCCAATAGTATAGATCTCCTCATCAAATCTCTAACAAGATCAATAGTTACCATTGTCTTTCCTCTCCATACTCTCGTCAACCAATCAAAAAATAACACCTATCATCCTAGGGACACTTTGGCATGCCACATCATTCATGATGTCATCATCCTCACTCTTCTTTTGAACAAGTCTCATGGAAATCAACAGTGGATATTCCCTCACCCAATGATAGATCGAAGAATCTTATCGTGTCACTAATGCTAGTGTCGTTGGTGTTCGGACCTTCTCTTGGTTCACCCACCTTCTAACTCTAATGATGGTATATCAAAGATACATGACCTAGATTTCCCAAAGAAAAACCTCTACAAATACAATGAACATAATTGAAACGAAGGTCAAAAGGACCTATTTTCCCAATGAGAGGCACCCTTATGTTGAGTACTCAACACACCCTAAAAAAAGTCTATCACCATTTACTTTTTGGGGTACCACTCGATCTTCGGCTTGGACTGTTATCACTTCAATATGAAGTGATACGCCTTCGCTTATCTCATATGTTTCATGATTGAATCGATTAAAAGTTTTCTTGTGTATAACAAAGAACCTTCTTAACTCTGAAAGAAACTTGATTACTACTCAATGAATCGACGACCTGGGATTTCCCCCGACTCACTTGAGAAATTCGGCATCGGAAAAAAATATAAAGGTGGTGAAAATCGTAAGGAATGTCAAAGTAGCCAAGTACCAACCTTCATTGGCGTAGGCCGATGAAAGTGTTTATTTCCTATGAATAACCTCAAGAAAGATTTCTTTGAATATCAATCCATTCGGTTTTGGCAGAAAAATGTAATAGTAAACACCGCGCAAAGGTAAGGAGTAAACAATCGATCGTCGATCCCTACGCTGGAGTGATGTGACGCGACAAGATGTTTTACCTCTATATGTTTCAGATACACCACATTCAAAGATGGTAGTTAATTCGTAGATCACGCATTAGTTACTAATTCGTACATGAATCAAAAGGATCCATTAAACCCACCAATACAATGCATCTTCTCTCGCGCCTCCGTTGTCAACCAGTTAAGGTTTATTTTCAGAAATTCAAGAGTAATTTATTTTAAATTTACATTTATTACTCGTATTAACTAATTGATATGACTGGTAGTACCTCTCTAGTTATATCTTGTTCGATTCATTGTGCATGGTCCCATTCTGTGCAGCAAGAAATTCAGAACAAACAGAAGAGTGAAGCTAACAACCTGGAAGAAACACCCAAAGTTCAATGAGTATTAAACAGTTATCTTAGCAAGCGTTACAGGTATCTATCTGCTAATGGTTTTCATGCATTCCATTGTTACATGTCTGCACCCAACGTTGCTCTATATGCATGTTCAAATGACATTTTAAATTGTAGGAACAATGCCTCCAAAGAAGCCTTCCACCAGGAAATCGCTGAGAGCCCCTAAGCTGCAAGAATCAGAAGTAGGAGAAGGCTCCTCTCCATCAATTGTGAGACAATTAGAATTCTCTCCCAAGACAATATCCATCATTAAGAGAATCACTAAGGAACCCTTTGTCCATCCCCCATCTTTTGGAGACACGGAGGCAAGTATTGGAGCCAAGATGGCATTTCCTTGCTGGGAAGAAGTTTTCAAGAAAATCAAGAAAGAAGAACCCCTCGAATATACCCCGCATAGCGATCCTGAAACAAGGAAGCTCGGCGATGAGGTCCTCCCCAACATTCGCAAAGCTTATCTGCACATGGTGGCAAGCCAGTCTCCAATATTTCCTTGCATTGAGATTTTGAATTGGATCATTGACCATGTTGATGCCCAAAAATGTTTGATTAATGATGATAACAGTGAATTTGTCAGAGTCTTCCTACCATCAGAGGTTTAGAGTTACTATAAGCTCAAAGATTGCGAGCTAAAACTGAGCACTAATTTCATCTTGAGTTTCTATGCGTCACACAATACTAGCAAAATCATGTCATCTTGGTGGAGAGAAGACAAAAAATTCACAAACCGGACTACTGGATGGTATCCAACAGCCAATCTAAGGGAACCATACATATATCTCATGGCTCTACTCTACAAGTTACATGGGGAAAAATATTGCTCCTGATTTTCAGACGCTTGGATGCCTCTAGCTTTTGCAGTCACCATTTCAGGCACATACTTCAATTGGGGTGCCATCATATCCAAGCAGTTGAGAACCTGCATAAGACAGGCTCAGGTACCAAAGGAGGGAGATACCCCCACCTTCTACATGGCCTTGTATCTACTAGATTTCATCTGCGCCAAGAACTCTTTCGCTGGGATGAACTTGAATTGGAACTCTTCGAAGCTCGCAATCCATGTATACTTTAGCATCCTATGGGAAAATAGGTACAAGAAATCCTATGTTGTTATTTGTGATCAGTTTATTGCATGCACGTACTTCTTTCTCTTCAAGAAAGAATGCCCTAGATTGTCATATGAAGCAAAGAAGGTTATAGCCAAAATTGGCCACTGGAATTTAAATGAATGAGAAACCTACATCATGGTTTTTGGCACCACAGGGGCACCCCACTTATAACCCATTTATGTTCTTGATCGGCTAGTGTTGGGGGAAATTTTCTATCAAACCATCTTGCAAGGATACAATGCAACTTTAGTAAAATACAAGAAGCGGGAATTCATACCGTATGGGTTTCATATCGGATTCTAAATGGTCAAAGATATCGCGCATGCTAAACAACTTGGGCTAGGTCAATTGGAATTTTGGTTCCAAACTGGCCAATTTCGAAAACACGATCCCAAGGGATTGGTTCTACAGCATGCGTTGCAAGTATCATCCTATTGGCCCTATGCCGATGACCAATTTGAGGATGAAATTTTTACTGAAAACGCTCAAGACTGGAATGTGGTGGCATCCAGGAAATTTGATCCTCGAGGAACTAGGTTTAGAGCTATGAGCTACAAAGAACAGGAAACATTTCTAGAGAAGGAAGTTCAAGAAATTAGCTGACACCTAGAAGGAGCAGTTGCATATGAATTGGATGAAGGAATAAGTGATCTCGAAAAAGACATCGAAGCTACAGGAACTCATCGGCAATCCCCGGTACAAATCAGGGATCTCCTAGAAGATCAAGTTGCACAAGAAAGGGGTACGTTGTTATATCAGCAAACTGAGCTTCTAATGAAATGGATGTGGGATGACCCATATGTTTTCATAGGACCTGTAGTTTCAACTATTTTTCAAAGTGTCCCAACAGAGTTGAACATTCCTGGGTCCACATTCCCCGACAATGCCCATGGGTTAGGAAACTCTGAACACGCAACATCGTTGATCGATCCTTTGGAATAAGGAACAACTCAACTAGAGACAGGTTGGGTCTCGATATAGACACAAGCGCCCAATCCCTTGAGCACTCTTATACATATTTACAGTGAAGACAAGAGTCTGGAACCTGCTCATGGAACCCTAGTGTGATTCCAAGAGGAAAAATATCCCAAGAAAACTACTTTCCCTAAGACCAAGGTCCAAGACAAGCAGGTCTTACAAAAGGAAATAGGGTCCAAAGGTGGCCTCGACACAAGAGACTCCGACAAGCAGGAAGCAGAAGCAAGACCAAGTGATGAAACTCCACAAAAATAAATCAGCAGTACTATGACCGACGAGCAAGTAATCAATGAGTCTGTACCCAATGCCTCCATTACGCCCAATATTCAAATCCCCGATGAACGACAAGTAGAGGCCGGATCTACAAAATAGAGTGAAGAAATTCGAGAGCCCACTCCTCAACAAATATACACCATGGGTAGCCTACGAAACATCCTCACATGGGGAGATCAACAGATACTAGAACCGGTAGATGAAGTAGAATACATCTATGTGATCTCCTATGATCAAAAGAGGAAGGCCATTGTTCAAAGGACTGCGAAAAGGCGAAGAATCACTATGTATCAATCCATCGTGGTTACCACAGAAGAGAACTTAATCAACACTACAGACGCTTGCACATATGAACTGATCGATGTAGGAAAATACCTCTCAAATGTCACTCAGGATAGATCCAGTAGATATGAAAAGGAACTAGTCGACACCCAGGAAGAGCTCGAACACCTGCACCATCTTGTCAAATACTATAAAGGAGATACACAAACCACTGTGTATCTGTAGGATGATTTCAATGGATTTTATAATAAGTTCAAGAAGGAAAGGCAACTGTTAACCGAGAGCATAGTCAAGTTCCATGAGGATACTCTCATGGAACTCACAACATGCAAATAAATTGAGAGGTGGCATGAAAAGGCACAGGAAGCGGTAGAGAGACTCGAATACATTGAGGCAGTTCAACAAGGTCGAGAAAAGGAAAATCATGGCATTCAGATGGTTGGAAAAAGTAGTCTCAACCGCATGAAGAAATATATTGAATACTGGGTGAAGATGACCCAGGACCCACACTGATAAATCCAAGAGCAATGGGCCAAGTGTCAGAAACACTGGGGTAAAATTAATAAAGTCATGAAGGATGTCGGTCTCCCTGAATTCGGCACCCCCGATGAATTCATGAACCTGAGCAATGTGTTCAATATGCACTCCATACAAGACTTGCTTTGGGTCGAAGAGTGCGCAAAGGTCACCGATGCAAAGCCAAGTCAAGTGCAACAATTCGCAGGACACCCAATCAGAGCTCGAGCCATGCTGCAACAGCTGAACTCCAACTTGGTAAAGTACTGGACGCATGCAATGGATATTAGAGGAGTATATGTTGCCCCTATGGAACAACACAGGTTCCCATGGGCTCAAACCTATGAAGATTTGTTTATCAGTTGATATGAATATGAAATAAGTCACCCTTTTCAAGAGACATATCGGGTGGACTATTGAAAGAAATAGTTGGATGATCACGCCACATGGCAATTTTTGTTTGGCCTGAATTGTATTTAGCCATTGATTACAATTGAATTTTATATTATAAATAGAGAAATCGACCGATTAACCAAGGGTCGATGGTTGTTGTAAGAACTATTTCTTTTTGGGTTGTTGATAATTATTTTGAGACTGCCATGAATTGAGAAGTCCTTCTGGACCAAAGACAAGCTATTTTCATCAAATGTATGTGATTGGAGTTGGAGAAGAATTACTTGCTATCCTGTTCCATGAATGATGCAGTAAATGAGTAAGAGCAATTGATTATGTTGTCAAGTTATTTGGTGCAATGTTTTAATGTTCTTTTCTTAATGATGAAGATAAATCGTTGTGTTGTTATGTGATGAATGTTATGGTAGATGAATTATTTTTCTTACCATGATCTTGATTACATATGTGTTTTCATTCTGTTAATTAGTTTTTTTCAAACAGTAATTCGATGTTCATTTGGTTAATGTATTAGTACTAGTCCCTTTGGCATAGAATCATTGTCTGCATGTTTGAGCAGCGGGTTATCCCAAGCTCAGCCTCTTCCCAGTAGTTGAAACTCAATAATGTTACTTGTCAAGTTGGCTTATGTCGGCTTGCATCTCTCAAACTAGTCCCACTCAAGGAAAAATACAGAAAAGAACCGTCCTACCTGAAGGGAGAACCTTCATAAGAAAACACAAATCCCATCGATAAATTGGCTGGATCGCAAGATCTGGAGAACCATTCCATCTCAAACGTTGCAGAGTCTAATTGGGCCTTGGTGGCAGGTTTGGTTCCTGCTGTTGAATCAAGGTATTTAAGACCCATCAACAGAATTGGCGCTAGAAGGAGGGCCTGAAAATGAATGGTTGAATACATAAGTTATATAGCATTATGAATAGCCTACATATTCATAACGATCCACATGCATGGCTAGTCATCCAACAGACAACCCACTTTTACTGAGTACTCCCAAAGTGGGTAACTCACCCAAGTCCGAGGAAGAACATTTTCACCCTGAAATTCCTTACGCCATCCCTCATGAGGAAGTGAATCAATTTAGGAGAATCACCAGAGCCTATGCCTGACAAATTGGCACATTTTCCTTAACTCCCATCCTCCCTCGGAGAAAACAACAAAGCAGACCGGTGGTTAGCACTCCCGACGAAATGTTTGTTGGACCACGTTGTCATTAATGCCAATGGTTTGATTGATTGATGTCATTGATTGATTTCAAGTGATTGATTGATGTCAAAGGATTGATTGATTTATGATTGATGTAATATAATATGTATTGTCCTTGATGAGAATGCATAGATGAAGATGGATCAATGAATTGTCATTGATATGATAAATATGGATCAATGAATTGTCATTGATACATGATGAAGATGGATCAATGTAGTTTCATTGGTATATGATGCATTGTTGGAAAAATGTATAGATGAATCATTATTGTCTTATCATGATTGATAAGGTACACAAATGGATGAACTCCAAAGTGGTCCCCTTATGGTGAAATCCCTCACGAGAAGATGCTTTGCGGATTGAGTTATCCTAGAAGAATGGTTGGAGGACCCATGCTCTCATTATTGTCTTATCATGATTGATAAGGTGCACAAATTGATGAACTCCAAAGTGGTCCCCTTATGGTGAAATCCCTCATGAGAAGATGCTTTGCGGATTGAATTATCCTAGAAGAATGGTTGGAGGACCCATGCTTGCAAGTGGAATAATGAGATGAAGATCAAGGAAATTGTTGGTGAAACTATCCTAGATGGATAGTTCTTGTCATTCCATTTTCGGTGGTATGTGGAATGTCACATAACTCCTCATGGTTTGAGAGTTATGGCCTTACGAAGATGAAGGACCCCCACATGAAGGCTTAAAACCCCCAAGGTCAAAGAAGTCAAGGTGACATAAAAGAAGAAATCATTATTTAAATGATAAAGTAAAGTGACAAAGTCAAGGTGGATTATTTAAATAATAAAGAGAAGTGACAAAATCAAGAAATGATCAATTAAGGTGACAAAATCAAGAAGAAATATTTAAATGATAAAGTATTGGAGAACCTTCTATTTATGGAAAGTGGTTAACCCTAAAAATAAGGAAAATAGGTTAAGTGGCCTAGAAATGGGTTAACTGACCTAAAAGAAGAAATGATTATTTAAATGATAAATTAAGGTGACAAAGTCAAGGTGGATTATTTAAATAATAAAGAGAAGTGAAAAAAATCAAGAAATGATAAAGTAAGATGAGAAAATCAAGAAGGAATATTTAAATGATAAAATATTGGAGAAATTTCTATTTATGGAAAGTGGTTAACCCTAAAATAAGGAAAATAGCTTAAGTGACCTAGAAATGGGTTAAGTGACCTAGAGTATGAAAGTATAAATAGGATAGAAATGGTCTCTTGTAGATCATCATTTTTGTGGATCAATGGAGAGCTTCTTGTGAGAATATATTTTGGAGCATTGATGGAGAGCTTCTTGTGAGAGATTCTTGAGCATTTTTGGTGTGGAACACTTGAGAATATTGAATATATATAGGTGACTAAGGTAACCAAGGATATCTAAGCCGAATTTCAGAAGGAAGGTGAACAAAAGAGGGTCGGAATTGAAGGGAGGATAAATTATTTTGATGATTCTTTCTAAGGTATGTTATTTACAGGTCATCTCACCATTTTCGCTATAATTTTTTTTTTATAATGATTCAGACTGTGAAATTTCTATTCCATTGAGAAAACATACCCAAGTATATGTGGTAAAAAATTCATCTTGTGGGTCGTTTTATTTTGGGAGTTACACACCGTGGAAAATAGGGTTTGTGGCTAGTCCTAAAACTAGTCAAAAACAGGTCTTTCAGATAAAAACATCATAACTTCTTCATAATAGATCCAAATTTAGTGATACCAAATATGTTGGTTAGGGTACAGGTTTTAGTATGTTGTGTAATAGTTTCAGATCAATTCAAGGAACATTTTGTGCGGGCCACTCTCTACAAGGTCGCTCTCTAGAATAAGCCAGAATTCAGCAAGGTATGCCATTTTTTCTATAACGCCTTTTCTGAGAGGTTCCAAGTAGTTCCACCTGGATGAATTGTATAAAACACAATAATTAACATTGTGTATCAGTTTCATATCTTTATTTATTATAGGTACAAAGTTATGATTATTTCAAGTTGGGGTTGTTGACTAATCCAAAACTAGTCATGGTTGAGACAAGCAGTTGATGAGTTGGCACATACATGAGGTGTATAGTTGATGATGTTGGTACATATTGATGAGTCATTGTTGATGATTATTTTACACATGATTGGTATATACTTGGTACATGGTTGGATGCACTTGTTTATGGTACAGGTCGATTACAGGTTGTTTGGCACAGGTTGGTGCATGGTTGATGCACTTGTTTATGTTGACAGATTGATATATGTTGAGGATTGTTGCCTCATCTCAGTTGGTGCTGAGAATGTAAGTTGAGTCTTGCATATAGAGCTCATTCTCTTGTAGAGTTGTAATCTATTCAGTTGTTGCTGAAAAACCTTCGGATTGAAGTCCATAATAAAAATAAAAATTGCACATACATCTTGTGTTCTTTGTGTTCCTTGTGGAGATGATTTGTTGATGATATGTTGTTGATATGTATTCACATATAACTGATTATAAATGACAGCAATGAGTAATGAGAAAATGTTGAATGTTAACTAAGGATTTTTTGTGT
>ML793662.1:17360-48679 GCA_009831015.1 Picea engelmannii | reverse complement strand
TGTGTCCAACAGTTTTCGTATACTCCATCGAAGACTTAATAGATTTCATGATCACCGAAATCCAATAACCTCTTGATTGAATACCCGAGACGCCAACCGACGACATCCCCGAGCCTGACGAATTTTTGGAAGAAGAAGAAGAGCTTGACTCCGACTCTGAAGATATGGAAGGGAAAAATGGTCGTGAGGAGGAAAGAGAAGTTCCACTTCAAGAAAAGAAACCTTGTTTGGTTGGAGACACCATGGTCGTCCTTGGACGAGTACACAATCTTCTCCGGCACCTGGAAAAACTGCTTCCCAAATACGACCCTGAAACTTCAGGCTTGCCTGAAGATCATATCAAGAAATTCATACTTGCAATCAGGATTATGAACATTCAACATGAGGACGTGGTATGTAGACTTTTTCCCTACACATTTGAGAATTTTTCCTCCACATGGTATTTTAATTTTCCGGTAGGATCTATAACCAGCTGGACTAAATTCCAAAAGGATTTTCTAGACAAATTTGTCGAAGAAACTACTATAAGAGCCCTGATGGTTGAGTTGTTCAAAGCCACCATGACCCCAAAAGAGAGGGTCAAATATTTCAATCAAATATTCATGACCATCTTAAACAAGTTCCATCCTGCGGCGAAACCCACTCAAGAGTTGCAAATTGAGGTTTATTCCAACACACTTTCGGCTTCTATTTCCATGTTCGTTAAAAGAGTCGCCAAGCAAACCCTTGTAGAGAATTTTGAAGAGGACAAGACGATAGAATTCCATATGAAAGGATGTAAAGAGGGCCAAGCCTCTCTAGTGAGAAAATAAAGTCATCCCCCTCCTAGGAGAGGATTCCTTTTGACTAGACCGTCGGGGAAACCGGTTGAACAAACTCCCGACAAGGGTAATGGAGACATAGAAGACTTGCATCGAATGGTCAAGAAACTATCAAATGATATTATAGACATGAAAATAAGCGCTAGGGAAGGAAACCAAGGCCAAAATCCCTATAATCCTTTCTTTAAAAGAAACCAGCCTTTCAAAGCAATTGAACCTCCCCCAGCCAACCTAAACATTGACCTAGGGAACATTACATCTGATTCTTTCTGCACCTATCACCAGAAGAACCACTCTGAAAGAGAATGCCCTCAATGGATCCACGCCATGAATTTAATGGCCAATCATTTTCTAGATGAAGTCTCACTAACCGAATAGTCAAGCAGTTCAGCCATGAATAGTGTCGATCAGGAAGAAGCTGACCCACCATGAGACACAGCCATGTTGATATGGGATCTCGACGTAATCGCGTCTTCAGATGATTTGTTTGGGTCTCAAGAACAACCTACCGAAGTTTTGGTAGTACAGACATGTAGTAAAGGTCAACCTAGCTCGAAAAACACTGACATCGCCCAAGCCCCGCAAAATAAGCTAACTCCCGATCACCTGAAAATAACTTTCTCTCCCAGGGAAAAGCCTATAAGCATCCATACCAAGGAATTTCCCAAACTGGATTACAACGTAGTCAAATATTTGAAAACACTGAAGGATAATATATCAGTTATGGATATATGTAGGATTCCTCAGCAGAAAGACTTTATGTTGCAAGTTATGAGCTTGGTAGAAGACCTGACTACAGGCAATGGTCAGAAGAAGGATCTATCCTCAACAGATTTGGAAATCAATCCAACCATAAATACCTACTTAGAAGGTATGAAGGAGAATCCTTTTGTACCACCTTTCCTCTTAACATTCGAAGTTTATAACAGGAATCTTCATAATTGTTTGGTAGATTCTAGGGCGTCCTCTAATGTAATGTCCTTGTCCATTTGTAATAACCTAGGTGCTATCCCTCTAAAAAGTGATAATAATGTCATAAAACTGGAAATAACCCAAGTCAAAGTTATGGGAGAACTCAAATATGTAATGATCAGGATAGCGAGACATCCTAATTTCATGCAAATAATTGACATCATTGTAGTAGATATCCCAAAGGCATATGGACTACTGCTAAGTCGTGACTAGTTCGAGAAGCTAAATGGCTATTTTAGTACAAACTGGGCACACCTTTGGTTACCACTAAAGGGATACAAGAGCATGATCAGAATCGATAGAGAAAGATATCTAAAGCATGCGATCACCGACCTAGAAACCCCGAACAAACCCACGTCTACCGATTTCCTGGTATTGGGAAATTACTCATGTGATTCCCACTTCAGGGAATTTGATCCTCTACTATCCAGTGTTCCTCTTACCCAAAAATCCAAAATAATCTTTCAAGAGAAACCGTCGACGCCGATAGAGAATGCTCTCTTTTGCCAAAATCCTGTGATTGAGCTTACGGGACGAGAGATCGGTAAGCAAGAAATTGGTATTGAAACAAGAAAGGGAAATTACCTTCCACATATTTGGACCCTCTGCTTTGATGGATCTAAATCAAAAGAAGGGTCATAAATAGGGTGTATCCTTATCAATCCTAAAGGCGACGTTATATCCTATCCTGCAGACTAGAATTCGAATGTACCAATAACACTGTCGAGTATGAAGCTCTAGTGAAAGGATTAAAGAAATCCATAGATCTGGGTGTCAAGGAATTGAAGGTTTTAGAGGATTCTAAGATCATTGTTAGGCAAGTGAGGAATATTATTCATTGTAATTCGCCTCATCTTAAGAACTACCAGCAGGAGGTGCATAGGCTAATAGAGTGCTTTGACACTTTCAATATTACTGCCATCTCGAGAGAAAATAATGTTCTTGTCGACTCCTTGGCCACAGATGCTTCTCAACTGTCACCTTTAGAAGATTATGAAGCCTCCTGATTCACTGTAGAGATTCTCTACAACCATCGATGTCGAACAATATTTCCAAATGGAAAGTCTTTGAAGGTGATGAGAAAATCATAAACTTCTTGACCAACCAAGACAATTTCAAAGACCTAGCCATAGATGATGAAGAGTTCTAAGAGAAAAAAATTGAAACTAATCCCCAAACAGGACAAGATGTCAGAAATTTGAAGGCTCACACAATCCCAAAGGGGGTAGCTAATATAGAGATTTTTTGTTTGATCTAAAGGATCGTTTTAAAGGACCCAAAAATGCAAAGACTGGTAGCTCTTGCCCCCTCCATGAAACTGTGAATCTTGGGAATCCATAGAACCCAAAGAATGTTAATCTCGGCAAAAATATGTCTAAGGAAAAGAGGAAAGCCTACCTCAAATTATTCAGACAATACCAGGATGTCTTCACATGGTCCTACAAGGATTTGAAAACATACGATACCCGCATTATTCAGCACACCATCCCGTTGAAACTTGAAATGAAACCTTTCCAGCAAAATCTATGGAAGTATCGCCCGTCCCTAGAGCTTCTCATGTATCAGGAATTAAGGAAGCTTCTAGAATCGAAGATAATTTTTTTGGTTAGACATTCTTCTTGGGTGGAAAATCTCATTCCAATAAGGAAAAAGTTGAGCGAGATTTGACTATGCGTAGATTTTTGGAACCTCAATAGAGCTTCAGAGAAGGACAATTATCCGGTCTCGCCGATGGAGAAACTCCTACAGACCATGTCAGGATCGGAGACTTTTTCCTTACTAGATGGATTCTCAGGCTACAACCAAGTGTTGGTTTCAGAGGAAGAATGTTTAAAAACCACCTTCCGAACCAAATAGGGAACCTTCTCTTATAAACGCATGCCTTTTGGGTTAATCAATGCAATAACAACCTTCCAAATGGATATGGACGTGGATTTTTGGGGGCTTATCAATAGGTGTGTGGTAGTATATTTAGATGACGTAACAGTGTATTCGAAGAATAGGGAAGAACACATCCATCACTTAACTTAGATTTTTGAAAGGTGATGAAAATACGGTATATCTTTGAACCCCAAGAAGACTATCTTTGGTGTTGAGGAAGGGAAGTTGTTAGGGAATATTATATCTCAAGTAGGGATATTCATAGACCCCGAAAGGATTAAGGCCTTATCTCAACTCCCACTACCCCATAACAAGAAAGCTATGCAGTCCTTTTTCAGGCAAAACAATTTTGTGAGGAAATTCACTCTCGACTTCGTCGAAATTATCAAACCCTTGCAAAGGATGATTCGCAAGGACGCCAAATTTAAGTGGGATGATGAATGAAAATATGCTTTAAACAATATCAAAGTGGCCATATCCTGGGCCCCGGTGTTGCAAAGTCCTGATTTTAATAGAGACTTTAACCTTTATACTTTCACCTCCAACCAATCGCTAGTTGCGGTTTTAACTCAAAAGTATGGTGAAAACAATGAAGCCCCAGTGTCATTTATGAGTACCAATCTTCAAGGAGTTGAGCTCAATTATTCTACCATAGACAAATAGGCCTACATGTTCTATAAGGCTGTAAAGCGTTTCAGGTCTTACATCCTCAAGAATCACACTAAGGTGATTGTGCCACACCCCGCGGTCCGATCCTTGTTTACCCAACAAGAGATGGGGGAAATAAGAGGGAACTAGATGGCAGTAGTCCAGGAATTTGATCTAGATATAAAACCTACTAAGATAGTAAAGGGGCAATTCTTGTGCAAGCTCGCAGCCAAAGTGCAGGATCAAGCAAATGAAGATCCTTGGTGGGAAAACGAAATGACACTATGGTGCAACGAAGTATCATACATCTCCCCAAGATAGGACTCCTGGTACAAGGATTTAGCTTATCTTTTACATCATGGAGCTTGTCCTGAGAACCTCAACCCTAGGGAAAGGAGATCCCTAAGATTGAAATCTGCACAGTATCACCTTATAAATTCGGTACTCTTCCAGATCAATTATGATGGGGTACTATTGAGATGTCTTGAATGAGAAGATGTTGATAAGGTGTTGAGGGAACTCCATCATGGCCCCGCTAGAGGACACTTTGTAGGGAACACCACCGCCCATAATATTCTGAGAGCCAGCCATTACTGGCCAACCTTGTTTAAAGATTCTCATACTCACGCTAGGAACTGTAAGACTTGTAAAATAAGTGTTGGAAAAGGGAAGAGAGCAGCAATCCCACTTCAACCCGTGATTGTTTCTAGGCCTTTTGAGTAGTGGGGGTTGGATATCATAGGAGAAATTACTCCTAGATCTTCAAAGATGCACAAGTACATTCTTACTGCCACCGACTTTTTCACAAAGTGGGAAAAGGCCATTCCTTTGACTCATGTAAACAAGAAGGTAGTAATCCAATTTATAGAACAACAATTGATCACAAGGTTCAGTGTCCCCTCCATTTTGGTATTTGATAATGAAGCTTACTTTTCTTCTACCCTGTTAACAGAGTTTTCTTTGGACAAAGGGATCATGATCAAGTAATCTTCAAATTACTACCCTCAGGGAAACTATGTGGCAGAGTCAACTAATAAGAACCTGGTAATAATTTTGAAGAAGATGGTGACAGATAACCAAATAAATTGGCACAACCAACTCCATAACACTCTATGGGCCGATAGAGTCATGTCCAAGGAAGTTTTCAGGAATTCCCCATACTTTCTGCTCTACGGACAAGAAGCCATTCTCCCAAATGGGCTTTATCTACCATCCCTCCAATTGGCCCAATATTCCAATGAGGAACCCTCATCAGCCATGCAACATAGGATCGACACTTTGCTCATGCAGGAAGAACAGAGAGAAAAGGCTAGGTCGAAATTACTAGCTCATCAGCAGATAGTGAAATGATGGTTTGATAAGCATAAGGCTAAAGAAAAGAACTTTGAGGTAGGAGACTTAGTGTTGAAGTGGGACAAAGAAAATGAACCAAAGGGAAAACATTTTAAGTTTCAAAGCCTATGTCTTGGACCTTTCCAAGTGGTCGAGAAAATCGGGGCAGGCACCTATCGATTGTAGAATCTGAGAGGAGAACTTGATGCCCTCCTAGTGAATAGTCAAGCCCTAAAAAGATACTTTCATTAATAAAATTATATATATATATATATAATTATGTAATATATACAGGTATGAATAAATGTGTGTCTATTATGAACAATAGATTTTGGGTTCGCCCAGTGAATCACCATTTGTTGAGTACTCAACACACCCTAAAAAAGGTCTGTCACCATTTACTTTTTGGGGTACCACTCGATCTTCGGCTTGGACTGTTATCACTTCAATATGAAGTGATATGCCTTCGCTTATCTCATATGTTTCATGATTGAATCGATTAAAAGTTTTCTTGTGTATAACAAAGAACCTTCTTAACTCTGAAATAAACTTAATTACTACTCAATGAATCGACGACCTGGGATTTTACCCCGACTCACTTGAGAAATTTGGCGTCGGCAAAAAAGATAAAGGTGGTGAAAATCGTTTGGAAATTCAAAGCAGTCGAGTACCGACCTTCATTAGCGTCGGTCGATGAAAGCGTTTCTTTCCTATGAACAACCTCAGGAAGGATTTCGCCGAAGACCGATCCATTTGGTTTCGGCAAAAAAATGTAATAGTAAACACCGCACAAAGGTAAGGACTAAACAATTGATCCACGATCCCTACGTCGAAGTGATGTGACACGACGATACATTTTACCTCCATATGTGTAAGATATGCCACATTCAAAGCTGGTAGTTAATTCGTATATCGTGCATTAGTTACTAATTCATGCACGAATCAAAAGGATCCGTTAAACCCACTGATACAATGCATCTTCTCCCGTGCCTCCATCGTCAACCAGTTAAGGTTTATTTGCAACAATTCGAGGGTAATTTATTTTAAATTTACATTTATTACTTGTATTAACTGATTGATATGACTGGTAGTACCTCTCTAGTTATATCTTGTTCGATTCATTGTGCATGGTCCCATTCTGTGCAGCAAGAAATTCAGAACAAACAGAAGAGTGAAGCCAACAACCCGAAAGAAACGCCCAAAGTTTAGTGAGTATTAAGAAGTTATCTTCGCAATCGTTATAGGTATCTATATGCTAATGTTTTTCATGCATTCCATTGTTACATGTCCGCACCCAATGCTACTCTATACGCATGTTCAAATGACATTTTAAGTTGCAGGAACCATGCCTCTGAAGAAGCCTTCCACCAGGAAATCGTCGAGAGCCCCTAAGCTGCAAGAATCAGAAGTAGGAGAAGGCTCCTCCCCATCAGTTGCGAGACAATTAGAATTCTCTCCTAAGACAGTATCCATCATTAAGAGAATCACTAAGGAACCCTTTGTCCATCCCCCAGCTTTCGGAGACACAGAGGCAAGTATTGGAGCCAAGATGGCATTTCCTCACTGGGAAGAAGTTTTCAAGAAAATAAATAAAGAAGAACCCATCGAATATACCCTGCATAGCGATCCTGAAACAAGGAAGCTCGACGACAAGGTCCTCCCCAACATTCCCAAAGCTTATCTGCACATGGTGGCAAGCCGGTCTCCAGTCTTTCCTTGCATTGAGATCTTGAAGTGGATCATTGACCACGCTGACGCCCAAAAATGTTTGATTAATGATGATAACAGTGAATGCGTCGGAGTCTTCCTAGCATCAAAGATTCAGAGTTACTATAAGCTCAAAGATTCCGAGCTAAAACTGAGCACTGATTTCATCTTGAGTTTATATGCATCACACGATACCAACAAAATATGTCATCTTGGTGGAGAGAAGACAAAAAATTTACAAACCGGACTATTGGCTGGTATCCAACAGCCAATCTCAGGGAACCATACATATATCTCATGGCTCTACTCTGCAGGTTAAATGGGGAGAAATACTGCTCCCAATTTTCAGAGGCTTGGATGCCTCTAGCTTTTACTTTTTGCCATTTCAGGCACAGGCTTCAATTGGGGTGCCATCATCTTCAAGCAGTTGAGCACCTACATAAGACAGGCTCAGGTGTCAAAGGAGGGAGATACCCTCACCTTCTACATGGCCTCGTATCTATTGGACGTCATCTGCACCAGGAACATTTTCGCTGGGATGAACCTGAATTGGGACTCTTCGGAGCTCGTGGTCCATGTATACTTCAGCATCCTATGGGAAAACAGGTACAAGAAATCCTATGTTGTTATCTGTGATCATTTTATTACATGCATGTACTTCTTGCTCTTCATGAAAGAAT
Source organism: Picea engelmannii (assembly GCA_009831015.1). Classification (NCBI taxonomy): domain Eukaryota; kingdom Viridiplantae; phylum Streptophyta; class Pinopsida; order Pinales; family Pinaceae; genus Picea; species Picea engelmannii. The sequence goes on along the minus strand of ML793662.1, from coordinate 40,638 downwards.
TCCCTATATTTTCAGATGAAGCAAAGAAGGTTATAGCCAAAATTGGCCACTGTTATTTAGATGAACGAGAAACCTACATCAGGGTTTTTGGCACCATAGGGGCACCCCACTTATTACCCATTTATGTTCCCGACCGGCTAGTGTTAGGGGAAATTTGCTATCAAACCATCCTGCAAGGATACAATGCAACTTTAGTAAAAGACAAGAAGTGGGCTTTCATACCATATGGGTTTCATATCGAATTATACATGGTCAAATATACCACGCATGATAAACAACTCAGGCTAGGTCAATTGGAATTTCGGTTCCAAACTGACCAATTTCACAAACATGATCCCAAGGGATTGGTTCTACAACATGCGTTGCAGGTATCATCCTGTTGGCCCTATGCCCATGACCAGTTTGAGGATGAAATTTTTACTGAGAACGTTCAAGACTAGAATGTGGTGGAATCCAGGAAAGTTGATCCTCAAGGAACCAAGTTTAGAGATATGAGCTACGAAGAACAAGCAATGTTTCTAGAGCAGGCAGTTCAAGAAATTAGCTGACACCCAGAAGGAGAAGTTTCATATGAATTGGATGAAGGAACAAGTGATCCCACAGAAGACATTGAAGCTGCAGGAACTCATCAGGAATCCCCAATACAAATCAGGGATCTCCCAAAAGATGAAGTTGCACAAGAAAGGGGTACATTGTTATATCAGCAAACCGAGATGATGATGAAACGGATGCGGGATGACCCATATATTTTCATAGGACCTGTAGTTTCAATTGTTGTTCAAATTGTCCCAACGGAGTCGAATGATATTGGGTCCACAGTCCCCGACAACTCCCATGGGTTAGGTGACCCTGAACCCACAACATCGTTGATAGATCCTTCGTAAGAAGGGACAACTCAACCTGATACAGGTCGGGTCTCGATAGAGACACAAGTGCCCAATCCCTTGAGCACTCTTATACATATTTACAATGACGACGAGAGTCCAGAACCTACTCACAGCACCCCGGTGTGAGTCCAAGAGGAAAAAGGTCCCAAGAAAACTGCTTCCCCTGAGCCTGAGGTCCAAGACAAGCAGGTCTTACAAAAGGAAATAGGGTCTGAAGGTGGCCTCGACACAAGAGAGTCCGACAAATAGGAAGAAGAAGAAATACCAAGTGATGAAACTCCATAAAAGGAAATCAGCAGTTCTATGGTCGATGAGTAAGTAATCAATGAGTCTGTACCCGATGCCTCCATTATGCCCAATATTCAAATCCCCGACGAATGAAAAGTAGAGTCTGGATCTACAAAACAGAGTGAAGAAATTCGAGAGCCCACTCCTAAGAAAATATACACTATGGGTAGCCTGAGAAACAACCTCACGTGAGGAGATCAACAGATACCAGAAATGGTGGATGAAGTAGCAAACATATATGCAATCTTCTATGATCAAAAGAGGAAGGCCATCGTTAAAAGGACTGTGAAAAGGTGAAGGATCACTTTGGATCAATCCATCATGGTTACCACAGAAGAGAACTTAATCAGCACTGCAAACGTTCGCACGTCCGAATTGATCGGCATAGGAAAATCCCTCTCGGATGTCGCGAAGGATAGAGCTAGGCAAGATGAAAAGGAACTAGCTGACACCCTGGAAGTGCTCAAACACTTGCGCCATCTTGTCAAATACTATAAAGGATCTACAAAAACCACTGTGTATCTAAAGGATGAGTTCAACGGAGTTTATAATGAGTTGAATAAGGAAAGGCACCTATTAACCGAGAGCATAGTCGAGTTCCAGGATGATACTCTCATGGCACTCATGACATGCAAAGAAATGGAGAGGTGTCATGAAAAGGCATAGCAAGCGGTAGAGAGACTTGAATACATTAAGACAGTTTAATAGGGTCGAGAAAAGGAAAATCATGGCATTCAGTTGGTTGGCAAAAGTAGTCTCGAATGCATGAAGAAATATGTCGAATACTGGGTGAAGATGACCCGAGTCCCACACCGAGAAATCCAAGAGAAATGGGCCAAGTGCCAAAAACATTGGGGTAAAATTAATAAAGTGATGAAAGATGTCGGTCTCCCCAAATTTGGCACCCCCGATGAATTCACTAACATGATCAATGTGTTCAAGACACACTCCATACAAGACTCGCTTTGGGCCAAAGAGTGCACAAAGGTCATTGATGCAAAGCCAGGTAAAGTGCAACAATTCGCAGGAAACCTGATCAAAGCTTGATTCATGCTGCAACAGCTGAACTCCAGCTTGGTAAAGTACTAGACACATGCAGTGGATATTAGAGGAGTATATGTTTCCCCTATGGAACAACATAGGTTCCCATGGGCTCAAACCTATGAAGATTTGTTTATCAGCTGGTCTGAATATGAAATAAGTCACCCTTGTCAAGAGACATATTGAGTGGACTGTTGAAAGAAACTATTGGATGATCATGCCATGTGGCAATCTTTGTTTGGCATGAATTGTATTTAGTCGTTAATTACAGTTGAATTGTATATTATAAATAGAGACATCAACTGATTAACCAAGGGTCGATGGTTGTTGTAAGAACTATTTCTTTTGGGGTTGTTGATAATTATTTTGAGATTGCCATGAATTGAGAAGTCCTTCTAGACCAAAGACAAGCTATTTTCAACAGATGTATGTGATTGGAGTTGGAGAAGAATTACTTCCTATCCTGTTCCATGAATGATGCAGTAAATGAGTAAGAGCAATTGATTATGTTGTCAAGTTATCTGGTGCAATGTTTTAATGTTCTTTGCTTAATGATGAAGATAAACCATTGTGTTGTTATGTGATGAATGTTATGGTAGATGAATTATTTTGCTTACCGTGATCTTGATTACATATGTGTTTTCGTTATGTTAATTAGTTTTTCTCAGACAGTAAGTCAATGTTCATTTGGTTAATGTATTAGTACTAGGCCCTTTGGCATAGAATCATTGTTTGCATGTTTGAGTAGCGGGTTATCCCAAGATCAACCTCTTCCCAGTATTTTAAACTCAATCTTGTTACTTGTCAATTTGGCTTATGACGGATTGCATCTCTCAAACTAGTCCCACTCAAGAGAAAATACAGAAAAGAACGGTCCTACTTGAAGGGAGAACCTTCACAAGAAAACACAAAGCCCATTGATAAATTGGTCGAATAGCAAGATCTAGAGAACCATTCCATCTCAAATGCTGCAGAGTCTAATTGGGCCTCTATGATGGGTTTGGTTCCTATTATTGAATCAAGGGATTTAAGACCCATCAACACCTTGTCCCATCGATAAATCCCTAGGTGACACCTGCCACCACCTCAAACATGTGGACTACCGATTTGGTAGGCCAAGTCATCAAGTCATCTCCATATCCTCTCATGGATTAGGTACGACCTACAATAGATCGATGACTATCGTTGCATCTCACCGACTCACTGATCGACATTCTGGATTGTCTTTTAGGAGTCCTACTCAAAGCTCTTCGTAGTTGTAATATGAACCCTTTAGAATCAAATATAATAAGGTCAACTCCTGAAAGGTTCACCACCTGACACGTGGAACAATCTCTTCTGGACATGTGGCATCATCGCCACCTGACACATGTCATTCATTTTCACATAGATTCCTGCTTGTCGATGGAAATTCATCAAAACATGTGGCATAATCCTTTCTTAATACATGGCATCATACTTACTTGACACGTGGAACCATATGCGTTACCCTCTTAAGCCTTTGGTAGGATATCAACAGTTTATATATCCTTTTTGAGTTCCTCCAACCAATAAAGATCAATGGTCCATATCTCATTTCAGATTTCCCTCGTTCATGATAGATCAACGGTCCAGATATGCCTTTGGATTCCCCCTATAAAAATTTCCCTGCGATGGAAGGCTAGGATTATATCTTTCTCTGGTTATAATTAATGGTCTAGATTTTCCTTCAGAGTGCATCGGCACTGAGACTGCAATCTACTCTCAACAGTTTCCTGTGATATATGGCTAGGATTAGTTATCTCGCCAGATTTATGACTGAGATTTAATCCTTCCCCTATCTCAACCAAGGGTCCAGTTCTGATTGTCACACCTAATAAAAGGCCATGATCCTCCAAATCAAAATAAGAGTTTTCCTCTGGCTTATTACTCCAATTTAGGACTTAGTCAAATTCATGAAGGTATCTCTGAGTCCTTCCCATGACTTAAAAATTTTTATAGAGCTCTCTCCTTGGCCCAGGCGTACCATTTCCTATGTAGGATGCCACTGTTACATCTTATCCCAAAATATTTATTTACTTTGGGGATCTTAGCACTGTGTTACTTAGGTGCATACATTTGCATAAATAGAGAATGTCACCAAAGTATGTAATAAGGGTCACAGGTTCATCCCTCGACTTAAACATAACAGGTATTTGAGTTATTACATACTATAAACTTGTACCCTTCCAGATTCACCCATTATACAAGTTTATTATAGGAAAATACTCACATTTGTTTTACTAATACAAAGACTATTTGTATTCAAGGACACCCGAATTTCCAAGTAGAGATATTTCATTTAAATACGAGACTATCTCCAGAAATACATAGTAAATTCACAATCATGTATTCATGTCCAAAACTCACCATGCAAAGCATTCAACTATACACATACCCAATTCATTTCACATAGATAACTAAATTACTTATCTATAATTTGGGAGATGTTGGAAACTATTGAAGGGCATGCCTCTCTCCACCCAACCATAGGAAAAGATGCACAATTCACTACTACAACCAACCACCCTTGAGCCAAAATATGATGCCACGAGACAATAACTAGTTTTTTAACAAGTTTTCAGAAAGTATCTATCACTTATGCACTTCTCCTTTCCTTGAATTAGATAATTCCCCGTCTCTCTGCTCCAGTACTCAGGCTTTCCCCAATGTTTGTTTTTTGTCTCCATTCCCCCTCTTGATATCCTTTATCCATTTTTTTTTTTGTATTCTTCCCTAAGACCCTATGGGTCATGTCAGAATCCTCCCGATGGGTACTTCTTCCCATCCTTCATTGATTCTCAAAGTAGACTATCCAATTACCAGCTTGATTGGTAATCAATTTTCTAGGCTAAGGATAGTTCAGGGTTTGCATTTGCTTTTGAATTGATAGGGCACTTCTTGGAAGGGCCATTTCAACTAGTAATCGCTTTTGTCTTTCATCATTCCTTTCATGATATCATAACCTATGAAGGACATCCCTTCAGTATCATTTCAACATATCCATGTTGCATTAATGACCAAATATTTATATTACATAATTCATCAAAGGTCCGTTGTCTTTCAATGATCACATAACAAGCATGACTATAGTTTTGTTCATAACAATAATTATATTTATAGACTGGAGGAAATAGGGGTGTTCCAATCCCCTCCCCCTTAAAGTACATCGTGCTCATTGTTCTATCTGCTACAAAAACTCTATATACAAAAGTGAGCAAAAAATAGTATGCATGTTTCATGGCAACCTCCAATTCTAAGGTAGCTCCATCTGGACCGAAGTGTTTCCAGTGCACCTTGACATGTGCAATGGTTTTGTTCCTAAGTGGGATTTATTTCTTGTCTAGTATGCATTGTGGCTCTAGCAGGGATTCTCCCTTTGGTTCCACCTAGACCATAAACTAGTCAATTATATGATTATAATCATGTACATATTTCTTCAGTAATGAAACATGGAAAAAATTATGCACTTTCACTGTGGGAGGAACTGCTAGTCTATAGGGTACAGGTCCCACTCTGTCCAAAATTTCAAAGGGCCCACAAAACCAAGGTGCCATCTTGGCACAAGTTCCCATCCTCAAGGAACTTCTTCTGGGTCTAATTTTGAGATACACATGATCCCCTACTTTGAACTCTATATGAGTCATTTTTCTATCTATATAGCTCTTCTTCCTATCCTGGGCCACTTTTAGATTTTTCTTTATTTGAGATACTTTTTGTTGCAAATCCTTTAGCATGTTTGTCCCAAGTGTAATTATGTCCACTGGGTTTTCCATCTGATTGGAATATTGCATTGTCTACCATAGAGAGCCTCAAAAGGACTCATTTTCAAGGATTCTTGATGGCCATTATGGTGGAAAATTCCACCAGTGGTAGGTATTCTTCCCATTTTTTGGTCTGATGCATCACATGCATCCTTAAAATGTCTTCCAATACTCATTTTACCCTCTCTATATTCCCAACCATTTGAAGGTGATAGGATGTACTAAATAACAATTTAGTTCCAAAACCAACAAATAGAGATTTCCAAAATTTTGAGGTGAATTTTGTATCTCTATTAGATATGATTTCCCTATGCATCCCATGTAGCCTAAATGTTTCTTTCATAAAAATATTGGCAATATATATTTCCTTGCAAGTGGAATTTACCAGGATAATGTGAGTAACCTTGCTCAACTTGTCCACGACTACCATAATGGCATCATTTTGTTTGGTTGATTTAGGTAATCATGTGATAAAATCCATGGAGATGGTTTCCCATTTCCATGTCGGAATAGGTAGGGGATGAAACAACCCTGTTGGATGCTTATGTTCCACCTCAACCTATTGGAATTTCAAACATTTACCTAGATAATCAACTATGTCCTTTTTCATTCCTGGCCAATAAAACAATTTCTTAGTGGTTGTGATCATTTTCTGATAGTTGGGATGACTAGTATATTGTCTTTTGTGTAGTTTTTCCATGATGAACCTCTTCAATTCATCACAATTTGGGATATACAACCAACCTTTGTAGGTCAACAGGCCATCATCCAATATTTGATATCCATCATATTTCATTCATGTGGGTTCTTGTTCTAGATATGTCTCTATAGTTTTGAAAAACTCATTTGTTTCTTGTGCAATTTTGACCCTTTCCTTGATATCTTATTCACAAGTGCTTACAACCCCAAGTGAATCACTTTCATGATTCTAATAAGGGAATCAACCACTCTATTTTATTTTCCCTTGATGTGTTTGATTTCAAAATCAAATTCACTAAGGAGAGCCATCCATATAGCTTGTCTAGAATTTAGTTTGGGCTGGTCAAACAAATAACTCAGTCCACTATGGTCTATCATGAGCACAATTTTTCTACCTAGGAGGTAATCTCTCCACATTTTTAAGGCATGCACTATGGCAGCTAATTCTAAGTCATGGGTCACATAATGCATTTCATGTTTATTCAATTTCTTGGAGTCATAACAGATTACATACCCTTCTTTCATGAGGTCTCATCTGAGTCCTTCTTTGAAGGCATCTGTGCACACAAGGAAATCCTTGTCTGGGTATGCAATCTTCAGCACAGGTGCATTTTTCAATAAATGTTTCATCTACTGAAAACTCTCTTCGCACTTGGTTGTCCAAAAAAATTTGACTTCCTTTCTTTGAAGGGAGGTGATTGGATAACCAATATTGGAAAACCTCTTTATGAACCTTCTATAGTACCCTGATAGGCCCATAAAGGATATGATATTAGTTACATATTTTGGTGTAGGACAATCCACAATGGATTTGATCTTGTCAGGATCAACTACCACTCCTTCCTCACTGATGACATGGTCTAAGCAATGGACTTGTTTTTGGAAAATGTCACACTTACTAAACTTTTCATAGAGCTTGTGTTCTCTCAACACTTGAAGAACTAATTTGAGGTGTCATTCATTCTCTTCCCTTATCTTATAATAGATTATGATATCATCAATGAAAACTACACAAATCTGTCCAAAAACTTGCTAAGCACATTACTCATCAAGCACATGAAGGTGGTTGGTGCATTGGTAAGCCCAAATAGAACCACCACAAATTCATAGTGCCCATACCTTGTCCTAAAGGTTGTTTTGTGGATTTATTCATCCTTAATCCGGACCTGATGGTATACATACCTCAAGTCAATATTTGAGAAAATTGTAGCACCCTTTAACTACTCAAATAATTCATCAATTCTCGACAAGGGATACTTATTCTTAATTGTCATTTTTTTGAGTTGTCTATAGTCTATGCACAACCTGAGTGTGCCATGCTTCTTCTTCACAAAAAAGGTTGGTGCTCCCAAAGGAGACACACTAAGAAAAATATAACCCTTTTCCAACATCTCCTTTGATTCTAATTTGAGCTCAACTAGCTTTGGGGTACTCATCCTATAAGGTGTTATAGACATTGGCACTGCTCCAGGTACAAGTTCTATTGAGAAATAAATGTCTCTTATTGGAGGTAGACCTATTACCTTTTCTACAAATATATCCTTATACTCTCTCAATATAGGATGGTCCTCTAGGATCAGCTTATTTTCATCAACAGAGTTCAGAAATTGTATTGCATATAAAGGGAATATTTTTCTGCAATATTTCTTCACTTGAAGGGTTGATATTTGTCTCACTGAGACAAGTTTTTTAATTCCTTGTAGGGTCCTTCTCTTCCCTTCCTCATCTTCACACTCTATTTTTTTATTATAACTGTCCATCTTGGATTTATGGGAATCCAACCAATCCATACCAATCAACGTGTCATAAGATCCTAAGGGACGTATGTTCGGGATTGCTTGAGTAGACAACCCATTCATAATGAATTGGATTGATGGCATGACCTATGTTACCTTCCTCTTTGTTCCAATGGACAATTGTATAAGCCATGTTTTATCATGTTTCACTTGTTGCAATTTAACTTTCTCAAAAGTTTGAGGGGAAAGATAACTAAAATTAGAACCAATGTCAATCATAAAAGAAACAATATGGTTGGTAATAATACCTTCCATTTCCACCACTGAGGCTTGGTGGTCTACTTGTCTATTATCCAAATATGCATGAATTTGTGGTATACTTTTGGCCATAGCATCAACTGTGGTAGCCTCTTGAACATTGAATAATATCCTATTGTCTAACTATCTATGAGGGTAGTCCCTCAATATATTTTCTTCTTCACATCCCCAACATTTCAATGGTTCTATCTTTGTATTATCATTCCTTCTCGGGGCTGATACAAAGGTTTTATTTCCACTCTGAGATGGGAAGTTTTGATGATTCACACTCTTAGTGGGAAAGCTCATCTTAGAGTTCTACCCATAATTATTAAACTTTGAGGGTTTAACTCCCTTCTTCTTGAATCCTAGTTTACCTTTCTTCTTCCATTCCTTGGGATATTCTTCCTTGGGGTTGAATTTTTCATAGCAGTAACTAGACTTCTTAATGGAATCTTCCAAGGTATTAGGTTCATCAAACTCAATTTTGTTATGGAATGTGTTAGCACTCTGTAAATTTTTTATGGTTGATAGACAAACGACTGAGGTAACTGTTTCAACCAGCTTTAGAGCTGAAGCATTAGAGTTGAAGCACTAGCCTGCTCAAATCAGAGAGGGCTCTCTCATGTCAATGTTTCTTTGGCAATCAGTGGCTAGATTTGGTTTGTTTTGGGGGGTTTTTATAAAATAACTGAATAAATAAAGATAACATTTGGGCTATGGAGTCTGGAATGAACAATGCATTGTCAAAACATGAAAAACTATCAAGAGGAAAAGGATAAATGAGGCGATGAGTCTAAGTTTATATATAAAATTTGCATGGCATCAGAGGAAAAAGAAACATATAATTGCATCATAACATATTAAAATAAATTATGAATTGGTTAAGAATAAATACACATAGTCTAAATTGCTTAAGCCAAGAGCATCGAAATGATAAATTATGGGCTTTTATTTCTCCAATTTAGACAAATGAAAGTGTAAATGAAATATAAGATCATGGGAATTACATACTATGAAAGAATACAGGACTCATATCACAGCCAATTAGAATCTTTTCATAAACAGTTCCAAATCCGCTTATGCATTTGTATATTCATTCTAGCCCCAAAGTTTTACAAAAGTCTTCCTGCTCAGAGGGTAGGATCCTCTTTTCTCCATTCTTTCTATATCCTCGAGATAATATATATATAGAGGAGTTACTTGTGGAATTCAAAACGATTAAACTTCCCCATAATTCTAAAAATAGAGATCAGTTACAAAAAGGAGTAATTTATAACGACGGTTATCCTATTTTAAAGGGATCGTAACAAACAGGTCTGACATATCTAAGGCTTTTTCCTTCGACCGCCATATGTCCAAAATTTGCTAGAACATTCTCAATACTACCTAAGAATTTATTCCAGCTTGGCGATTTCCTCCTTTAGAGTGCTCAACCAGGCTAGTTGATTTTCCCCGACGCTCTCAATCGCCTCAGCTCTGATTTATGTTTTCTATCATTTTCTCCGCTTCTTCTTCACTTCTTTATTGTAGAGTTTGTCTGCATGTCCATTTATTATTAGGTCCCTCATAACAGGGTTTAACCTGACCCCTGATTTTGGTTCAGTCACGCGGTCAGTATGAAATTTAGTTGTTAATATCTGCGCAACCAACCTTTCTCTCTTACTCATCGATAAGCTTGCCATGTTAGGTGAAAACCCTGTTGTACTGGATACTATTCGATTGTCTTTGTCCATGTCTTCCAACCTCGCAGAGACCACGATTTTTGTTTTCCTTAATTCTACAGAACTCAGGAAATCGATCCAGCTTGAGATTACTTCACTTATGCATAAGATGACGATTTCCCAGAGTAGAATAAATCCACCCATATCTGAAGACCGGTAGTCCTTGAATCCTAATCATGAAGTAATGACAGGGTACATTGGTTTTCCATGCTTCACCAATATACTTTGAATGATGAGATTTTGAGTTAGTTATATGATGGAGTTCACTTGACATGTCGGACAAGAAGTACCTGAACCAGCAACGTGAGGTGATTTGACTAGTTGTCACCTCCCCCCACGAGTTGTTGATTTGAAATATTAGACCACGTGACAACGGGGCTGTTGGGAAAATGGTTTCAGGGAGACTACTTTTCACCCCGATATACTTCTAAGGGTGCCACGTGTCCACTACTAAAACCACAGTAGTTTTCCCCGGCCCACCCTCGCATAATTAATTTTTGTTATTCCGTTGCTCGATATGGGTCTCGACCCTTGATCTAGGCTGGTTCAAGATCAACGGTCCGTCGGATTCCCTCCTTTGCACTCTCGCTATATTTTTCCAGATTTTCGCCACATATGACCTGGACCTCCAAATCGCGTCATGTCTCTACATTTCTTTAGTCACCTGCTAAATCTAAAACAAGGATTTCAAGTATAATTTTTATGGTGATAACATAGGCTCCAACTGGGGGTGCTATCCTCCTTGTGAGGTATAAAATAACTGTAGACCCAGTGCCTTCTTCGTTGGTCCATTTTCAACACATGTGCGTGTATCCTGTTACACCCTAGAGACTGAACGTCAAATCCTGAAGCCAGACTTTCAAAACTGCTCTTAATTGGATACTGAATTCTGAATACACCGCTAAAATCTGACTATACACAATACCGAAAATTCAAACTGAAAAAATTTTCAACAACAAGCTTATTCGCACACTCCTACCTACTCTAGCTACTGAAATGAAATTCCCATCAAATAAAATCAAAATGCCAATGCAACCATGCAAGAATTTTATCCTCTTTTTGTTTACTTTACACAAGCTTGCTCCAAATCCTGCTTACTGATAATTCATTCAAAAGTTCATCCATAAACCCAAATCTCAAAAATTTAGAAACATTTGGACAGTTCATTTGCTCCAACGGGATTGCAAACTGATCTTCTAAAATATGCACAAAACAATCGTGTTTCACTCTTTCCACTGCATTCTTTCTTTTAGGTGTTTCAACTTGTTGATTTTTATTGAAAAAATGACAGCTTTGTTGAGAAGTTTGGTAGTAATAATTGGAGTCATAAGGTGACCATGGTTGGAGATCATCTGGTGTAAAAATACTCATATTTAATATAGAAATCGATTTATTGTAATCCACTATTATTGGCAGATTCTAATTGTAAACCTTTTCCATGTAATATGTATTGGGATCATGAATTATATGAAAGAACATTTCCTTTTTAGGAGTCAAGACAGAAGATCAAGCTTCCTCTACAAGTGTTTTTTCGCTACTTGGAGTCTCCATAAACGAAGTTTCAAAATCTTCATCCACGTCTAGGCTGTTTAGAAATAGGATCACTACGTCATTTTCAAGGGAAGAAAGGAAACCTTGAAATACATTGTCTTGCTGGAAATATTGTTGAACGTCTACATTAGTCTCAGGAGAAATAAAATAACTTTTAACAACAATTTTTTGATCAACTTCTTCTTTGATCTGGAGGTTAAGAACAGGTTGTAATTCTGAATTGGAATATCCTTTCAATTAATTAGCTATATGATCATTTAGTGCATGTGGGTGTTGTTGGTCTTCCTTACTATAACAATTTCCTCATGTGAAGCAGTGCTATCGTGAACGTAGTCAAACTTCCTTGTTTCTTCTGTTAAATCATGATTTTCTTTCAACCATTCAAAGGAAGAAAAACATAAGGGAAGAGAGTTTTTATTTGTAATTCCACTACTTTCTTCACTTTCAATGGCATGCTTGGATGCTTTCTGATTTGAAATACTACAGACATTTTGTTTCAACAATTCGAATGAGGAAAAACACAATGGCAAGGTTTTGGTACCTGGCTTAAAACCTTCTTCATTTTCTTCGTTGAGGGCATATTTATAAACATGCTCATATTTGATTAATGGTTGTATTTTTAAACTGATAGGATCTTCTACAGAACAAGTTATGGGGTCACCAATCACATGAAAAGAAAGTTGCAATATCTTCTTAATTTGTGTCGTTGGTTTTGTGTGATTTTGCATCAGAACAGATTTGTTTGTCTCAATGATGAACTCTGAATTTTCTCTCAATAATCTAAATGTGGCAAAGAATAAAGGTAGAGAATTATCTTCAGCTGACCCAACACTTTTCTCTTTGGAACTGCGATACGCAGGTTGATTTATCTCACTCTGTTGCTGAAAAAGAGCGTCTTCAACCTCACAATCATCCTCATATTTTTCATATACAGGAAAATCAACCGCATGTACGATGTCATATAACAAGAACAAACTCGGAACATCAACTTGTTCTTCACCAAACTGATTTGTAAACTCATCCTCTTTATCGTCTATAAACGAATACATAAAAAAAATCAGCCTCTTGCTTATCATGGGATGGATCAGAAACTAAATCAACACCTCCTCTTTTAACAAGTGGAATATAATTCTCTGCAAAATCATTGGCATTGGGAAATTCAAGAAGACCTGTGATATTGTCGATTTTATGCTCAGGGTTTCAATCAACTATTTTCTATTTATGTTCACTTTCATTTTCTTTAGCATCTAACCCCTTATCTCAAGTCTGCTCGCATGCTTGGATATTGTGTTGAATGTCTTGAGCATCATTAAACATTTTCTGTAAGGACTCAGATCTCCTTTCCATCACAAGAAAAGAGAAATTTGGATGAAGAGTTGTTGTATAATGGATCATGGAAGAAACTTCAGTGGGTTGAATTTATTTGGGCAAATTGTAATAAATACTAGAAAACCTTCTACTAAATATAGAAATAGTTTCATTTCTCTATCTTTCAATGGCATAGAATCTGTAATTTGTAGTTCTAAATATTTCTTATTTCCCCAAAACTAAAAAAACATTCTTCAACTCCTCCCATGAGCTAATTGTCTCTAGATACAAATGTTTGAACCAGTCTTTGGCATCCCCTTTCAAGGATTGAGAGAATGCCCTCATACAGACATCATCATGGTCAATCTCAAACAAATCTACAAAATGTTCAAACCCTTGGATGTTCTTTTCAGCTAAGATGTCATTAGGTTCACCATCAAACACAGGTAGATACTCATAGTATTTTGGAGGGAAATCGTGGAGAACTTGGGGTAGCTTCAAGGGTGTGTATTTATGTTGGGTCTTGGAGGGTGTTGGAGCAAGTACAGGAGGGGAAATATCAACCTTGGCTTCATGGGGCTCATCAACTTGGTTATGATCATCACATGGCCCAAATGGAAAAAATTTATTGAAATTAGTGATACAGTGAGGATATGCATGCACAAATTTAAGAGGAGGACATACATTTTCAATACTTTCGAGATCATCATTATAATGCAGTAGGTAAAGAAAAACTCGTCTAGTATTTTCATGAAAGGACCAGAGGCAATTTATAACAAATAGTAAAATGCCTTGGAAAGAATCCCATTTTAAGTACTTGTTTTCTTCCATAATGAACTTTTCATATCTATGTCAAGGGATCTCATCTTCCATTGGAGTCGCCAATGATGTTTTGGAAGCTGGATTCGGCATTGAGAGTGGAGTTTCCATTGGAAATTAAAAATTTCTGGATTCTTCTACCAGTGGAATCACCTTCAAACTGATTCTTTGATGTGTGGAGTCACCAGAGCAGGGATACATCCAATATGTGCCTAAGTGTCTGTTGCTCTCAAAACTTAGAACTCAACCATGTCGTTCTTCCCAGGGAACATTTTTCAATTTCGTCCCTGGCAACGACGCTAGAATGTTAGCACTCTGTAAATTTTGTCAGGATGATAGACAAATGACAGAGGTAACTATTTCAACCATCTTTAGAGATAAGGCACTGGCTTTCTCAACTCATAGAGGGATCTCTCATGTCACTTAATGTTTCTTTGGCAATCAATGGCTAGATTTGGTTTGTTTTGGGGGGGGTTTATAAAATAACTGAAGAAATGAAGATAATATTTGGGCTATGGAGTCTAGAATGAACAATGCATTGTCAAAGCATGAAAAACCATAAAGAGGAAAAGGATAAATGAGGTGATGAGTCTGAGTTTATATCTGAAATTTGCATGGCATCAGAGGAAAAAGAAATATATAACTGCATCAGAACATATTAAAATAAATTTTGAATTGGTTAAGAAGAAATACACATAGTCTAAATTGCTTTAGCCAAGAGCATCGAAATGATAAATTCTAGGCTTTTGTTTCTCCAATTTAGACAGATGAAAGTGTAAATGAAATATAAGATCACGGGAATTACATACTATGAAAGAATACAGGACTCATATCACAGACAATTAGAATCTTTTCATAAACAGTTCCAAATCCGCTTCTGCATTTGTATATTCATTCTAGCCCCAAAGTTTTACAAAAGTCTTCCTGCTCAGAGGGCAGGCTCCTCTTTTCTCCATGATTTCTATATCCTCTAGATAATATGTACAGAGAGGAGTTACTTGTGGAATTCAAAACGATTAAACTTCCCCATAATTCTAAAAGTAGAGATCAGTTACAAAAAGGAATAATTTATAATGACAGTTATCCTATTTTAAAGGGATCGTTATGAACAGGTCTGACATATCTGGGGATTTTTCCTTCGACCTCCATATGTCCAAAATTTGTTGGAACATACTCAATCCTACCTGAGAATTTATTCCAGCTTGGTGATTTCCTCCTTTAGAGTGCTCAACCAGGCTAGTTGATTTTCCCCGACGCTCTCGATCGCCTCATCTATGATTTATGTTTTATGTCGTTTTCTCTGCTTCTTCTTCACTGCTTGCTTATAGAGTTCATCTGCGTTTCCATTGATGATTAGGTCCCTCATAACCAGTTTTATCCTGACCCCTGATTTTGGTTCAGTCGCAGGGTCAGTATGAAATTTAGTTGCTAATATCTGCGCAACCAACCTTTCTCTCTTACTCATTGATAAGATTGCCATGTTAGTTTAAAACCTTGCTGTACTAGATATTGTTCAATTGGCTTTGTCCATGTCTTCCAACCTCACAGATACCACGATTTTTGTTTTCCTTAACTCTACAGAACTCAGAAAATTGATCCATCTTGAGATTACTTCGCTTATGCATGAGACGACGATTTCTCAGGGTAGAATAAAACCACCCATATCTAAAGACCGTTAGTCCTCGAATCCTAATCATGAATTACTGATAGGATACGTTGGTTTTCCACACTTCACCAATCTACTTCGAATGATGATATTTTGAGTTAGTTATACGATGGCGTTCACTTGACATGTCGAACGGGAAGTACCTGATCCAGCGACGTGAGGTGATTTGACTAGCTGCCACCTCCCCCCACGAGTTGTTGATTTGACATATTAGACCACGTGACATCGGGGCTATTGGGAAAATGGTTTCAGGCAGACTTCTTTTCTCCCCGATGTACTTCTAAGGGTACCATGCATTCACTACTAAAACCACAATAGTTTTCCCCAGACCGCCCTCACATAATTAAATTTCATGTTATTTCGTCGCCCGATATGGGTCTCGACCATTGATATGGGTTGCTTCAAGATCAATGGTCCGTCAGATTCCCTCCTTTGCACTCCCGCTATATTTTTCCACATTTCTACCACATATGCCCTGGACCTCCAAATCGTGCCATGTCTCTACATTGCTTTAGTCACCTGCTAAATCTGAAACAAGGATTTCAAGTATAATTGTTATGGTGATAATAGAAGGATTGAGGAAACCCACTATGGAACTGTTGCATCTTCATCTTCTCCTCCTTTATATAGGGAACATACCTCAACAACTCCAGAAACTTGTTAATATATTCATCGATGGTGAAGTGTCCTTGTTTGAGTTCATAGAACTCCTTAGTATTTTCATCATAATACCTTTTAGACGGGTACTTATTCTTGAATTATTTTTTGAATTTCCCCCAAGATAGTTCCTTTTCATGAATTCCCTTCACATTTCTAAGGTCCTCCCCCTAGATAGAGGCCTTTCCATTCAAGTTTAATATGGTTATCCAGGCCTTCAATTTTTTAGAATAGTCATGAACTCTGAAGTACTTCTTCAAACTAAGTATCCAAGATTCTTCTTCTTCCCCCTTTTTGATTCCCCATCAAAAGTGGGTGGCTTGGATTTCTTAAATTCTTAAGGGATTCCACCCTTGGAGTGCTTCCTCCTCTTTATTTTCCTCTGAGAATGTGAACCGGTCTCACTGTTGGATAATTCCTTAGAGATTTATGTTCCTTCACTTGAGGAATATTTAGACAAACCCTTGACTTTGGCATGCCTCTTGGCTCCATGTCGGTCCTTATTGGGAGTGCTTATTCTTTCATTGATACTTTTAGGACCATGCATTTGTATCTCATGTGGACTCTGTATTTTCTCAGGATGATATTGGTCCACATTATTGGATGTTGGCCCATGTTGCAACTGCCTCTCTATATCTGATAGGATTTGCAACAAGACCACATTTTTTTCAGTTTTCTTTTCTTTCTCTTTCATAAGCCTCTCATTATCGGCCTTAAAGATTTGTATCTCTTCAATGATACTTCTCATAGTCTCAGCCAAATACAGAGGGGTTTCCACCACTTTTCTTTCATTAGAATCTTCTTCTCTATTATGTGAGATCTCTCCCATCTCATGATGTGTCACCATTCTTTATTTTATAGTTTTATCTGTTGTCTACTAATTGTTTAAGTGTTGATAACAATGTTTCTTGTTAGTTGAGTATCCACTAATTTATGAACAGTAAAGGTAATTTGTAAGGTGAAATTAGCTTCATAGTTTAGCATATAACAACAACATACAATTCATATTTAAACATGTAAGAACACCATAATTTTCCATCCCACTTTTCAATAAAAAAAATTAAATAAGCTATTATGGATAGTGATGCAGGAGCATCATCATTCTTGAGATTTGGTTGTTATTTGATTAACCAATAAAGAAATCATTGAATTCCAAATGCTAGGTAAAATATCAAATCAGGGATCATCAGATAAAAATATCGCTCAATATTCATTGTTGAATTGTGGAATTCATGATCAAATCACCGACGGGGAAGTTATAATCATGATCGGGTCAATAGTCCACATTGTTGTGTACCATGGAAATAATCGTGGATCACATGTAAGGATTAACTGTTCAAATCAAAAGGCACACACTGAAGTTACACAAAATTTAACATGAAGTTACCCTACACTAGTGGTATCGTAAAACCCACTAAGGAACATGTGGTGGTCACTAAAGCCACAACAACACTCTTGAGGATGGTTTCATTGCTACCTCCCACTATACTAAGGAGAAATACCACTTGGTAAAAAGTGGTAAAGTGATCAAAGGAATAAGTGTTTGGTCCTAGGGCTTGGTTTTATGGGAAAGAGATTAATGTCCTACCAATAGTAGTGGGGTTGTTGGCCTACACATTGGAAAAAACTGACTTCTTGATAAATTTGGCATAATCCAAAAAAAATCAGCCCATCGATTATAGGTGTTAATATGATCTTATGATTAGGGTAGGGTAGGATTCCCTTCCCCTTAAAATTTTTCTAAGAAGTTTATCTGACTCTTTCATGAGCCGAAGCAGGCCAAGTGTTGTTACCTGCTCTAATACCACTCTATAACACACCCAACCCCCTAAGTACCCTTTTAAGGGATGGGGTGGTAAAATTTCACTTTTTCTCAATCATCTCAATACATCTTCTTGAGGGCATCATTATCTTATGCTCATCAATAACTTTCCAATGAATATCATCATGCTCCAAAACAAGCTCTGGATCAAAAGTTATAGCCTCTCTGAGTTTTTGGGCCTTCATTGGTCAATGACCAACTCTTTACCACGTGGAGTCCATGTATTTTCTTATTACTTGTGCCATCTGACATGGTAATTACACATTAGATTCATGGGCCCAATCCTTTGGTCCACCTTTCATCATCATCATCGGGACTTCTTATCCCACAGTTCACTCCCACTAGCGAAACTCTGTCAACAATACACCAAGGATTACCTCTATGAAATCCTATGTTTCTCAACTCTTGATCTCTATGGTTTAAAGAAAGTCGACATTGTCATTTGACACGAAGGTTAATTCCCAGCTCCAAAATTTTGCACGGTGTGCAAATGTAACCCACAATATCTACGATGGAGGTTTCACATCGTCCCCCCTCCAATCAATGGTTGTCGTTAGCCTCAACTCCCATTTTCATCAGCAATTGCTACATCTTGTTAGCGCTTGTTGGTCGAATGTGACCTTAAAAACCTCCCCCAATTCTGAAGATGAATCATTTGGATCCAATGGTCCATATATCCTCATCAAATCTCTGACAAGATCAACAGTTACCATTGTCTTTCCTCTTTGGACTTTTGTCAACCAACCAACAACTAACACTTTTCATCCTAAGGACATAGTCTTGGTTTCCTTGTTATCATTCCATGTCATTCATTATGTCATCATCCTCACTCTTATTTTAAACAAGTCTCATGGAAATCAACAGTGGAGATTCCCTCACCCAACGAAATATCGACAGATCTCATTGTGTCATTGATGACGATGTCATCAACATTCGCACCTTCTCTTGGTTCACCCACCTTCTACCTCTAATGATGATACATCATAGATCTATGACCCATATTTCTTGAGGAAAAACCCTGACAAATCCAACGACCATGTAAATCCCTTCACTAGGGCTTCAAAGTTAAATGGTAAATTTGTAATCTAAATTACTTTTCTTTTCTTGAAAATTTTTAATCTAAATTACTTTTCTTTTCTTGAAAGATTCCTTATGAACAATTTTATGTTGTATTTTTGTTCGCACAACATCTAATTTCTATTTCTATTTGCATTACAACAAATCTATCTAATTTATGTTGAAGTTCTAGCAAATTAATCAATTAAATATCAAATTCTCAAATTATACAGTCCAAAATAGTCACAAAACATATTACACAACACATCACACATTTTCAATATATAGATACATAACATAACTTTCATTCAGAACAAAATTGTATACTAGTAAAATACCTCTTGAAGAAGAATATTGTCCCTTTCTTTCATGTTGTTGCTAACTACTTGAAGTGCCTGAAAATTGCTTGAAACTGCCTGAAAATTGAATCTTTTCCTCCCATCCAGCTAGGAATAGAGCCTCTTCGGCTCCCTAGCTCCAGGAATCCTTGCGGTTTCATGGCCCCCAAGCCCAAAATTCCCAGCAACCAGCCAATATCGTATGCATCCAAAATTTCTCAAATCAAATTCTTACTCCAAGTTTTTCTGCTCCTTTCTCTCCTCCTCCTTCCCAAAAATCCCCCCCCCCCAATTTCTCCTCTCAAAACCAAACAAAAAAAGACCCCTCTCCAAGTCCTCTCCCCTCTTCCTTATCCTCCTCCCTCGAATCCCTCTCCCTCATTTAACTCCCCAACTTCATTATCCCCCCATTAATTCCTCAACAACCTTATCCCTCCCATTAATTACTTCACCTACCAATTTAATAATATTATAATAAAAGACTAAGTGAATTTATTTTAATAATGAATTACATTTAATTTAACAACCACGATAATTAAATAATTATTTAGGGTTATTGCATACATCCACCCTTCAAGAAACTTCGTCCCGAAGTTAGAGTAATTTACAATACAAGGGTAATGACACATGGTTCATACATCCACATCAAATAAACAAAATCAGCAGTTTAAAAACACTTCTACATATTAATGTACATGTCCAAGGAATGCATGTGTAGCTATCACAAACATGACTCACACATGTACTAATGACAATAATTATCAAACCTATAATAATTCTTGTATGTGTCCAATCCAATCAATAAGACCATTCATTTCATAAAAAGATAGTAAACCATTTAAAATGTTCACAAAATACCTCAATTATAATAATTTAGCACAAACAACATTCACTTAGATAATTGTAGTTCAATTAAACAATTATAAATATACATATATACATTTTTTTTTTCAAAAAGAGGAAAACAATAAATTCTACTATAAGGAGAAATACCCACACACTCTCAACTACTTGTATTCATCCTTCCTCCCTAACTTACTTCCATCTTCCATCCCTGTCCTTCCTCTGTTGGACTATCTTAGAGCGTCAACTATATTGACCTAACTCCAAATAGAACCCGTAAGCGGAAGTGTCAACTCTCTTGACCAAGCTTCCCCAACAGGCAATTGGAAGTCATCATAACACGTCTAGGGGAGCATGAGAAAACACCATCCTCCCATGACTCCAAGTTTCAGAGGATACACTGTGGGAAATGCCTCCACTCCTCCTAATAGAACTAGGGTCAACACCCTACCATGGACCATACAGTGGCACTATGTTGCTAGGAATTTGGTCATCGTATATTCAGTTTTAGGTAGTCTCACCACCTGAAAAACATGCACTTGTCCACATATCATAGCAATGCATTTGAACCAATACAATTTCACATACAAAATTCATACCATATTGTTTCCTAGTCGATGTTCACGACATCAACCTTTTATCATCATTATTCTTTGGCTATTTCATAGCCTATTGACCTGCAGATTAGTCTATAACACAAACCCATACATATCCATGCATTATCATCATGTAAATTCATTTAATCATAATCTCAATCTGGTATCCACGTACCAACAACTTTAAATGTCAAAATTTTCAAGTTAGAAATAGATTGCATAATATCCATCATAATTCAAATAACATTAAACATTCATAGAATTGGCATTCACATAGGTTCATATGTCTTAAAAGTTCAAGTGTATCATTAATAGTTTCACGGTGAATAGAAAATAAAAATGATTAGGCCTTAAGTAATTCTAGTTGTCTAAGTCAAAAGGTGGCATTACATACACCCAACCTTCGGGAAACATATTTCTGAGGTGGTCAAAAAAGTGAGGGATGATGTCATCATAAGGTATTTGCATCCTCCCAAGTAGAAGATCATGTTCTATATTTATCCCACTCGACCTTAAATTGATTAGAAATATGTTGATCCTATTAATACATTAATTGCGGTTACCCCGATTTAGTAGTCCTCCAATGTGTACAAACTCGATTTTTGTTACCACCTGTGATTTAGTTAATGTTAAGACTCACTTCTCTTATAGATTTATTCTTCCCAAACTTCATGTAGGATTCCCATTTTAAAAGTATAGAATGTTGGTTGAATTCCAATTAAAACCTTAGATTGTTATTGGTTTCCTTGTTAAGTGATTCTTATACTAAGATTTATATAAATTTTATTAAGTCATTCATAATCCCACTTGGAGTATCTTGATAATTATAACCAATTATAATAGACTTGATTATCATTGTAGATTGACTGATGCAATACATACATCATCGCAAAAGTTTCTGAAGCTTAGGAATATTGACTAAGATATGGTTAATTAATTACCATGTGAAGCAATCATTTCAATGATCCTCTAGTCATTATTCTTAATTAGTGACCTTATTGTTAAGTTATAAATATTATGGCTTGATAAGGTAATGTTGAGTATGTGATTATCTTCATCATAATCGAATTATATTATGTTCTCTGCCTATCTGAGTATTACAAGACACATAAATGTTTTGAAGGCATCATGTCTACATGACTTAGTGAGCATCTTTAGGTCAAGAATAAGTTTCACACAAGGGTTCATTCCCCCTCTATAATTACTTGTCTTAAGGACTTATTTTCTAACAATTGTTTTTCATACATCTCAACTTTATATCACTTATATTATTATTATTATTATTATTATCTTCTTCTTTTTTTAACTACCACTTTTGTTTAAGCACATTATCAATTTTTAACCTAACATAAGTGTTTCACTATTCATAAACTATGTATCTTCTTCACAACCCCCTTCTCTCTCTCTCTCTCTCTCTCTCTCTCTCTCTCTCTCTCTCTCNTTAGATTAATCCAACTACCCTCTCTTACTTCCATATAACACACTCAATTTACGACTTATGTAACGCACTTCATTGTGCTTAATCAACTATAACTATTTTGTTGATTCCATATACTACACCATATTTCTAGTTCATGTGTTTTAGATCCACCTTGAACTCAATTCTAACTTCATATTTAACCTCCCTCCGATTACCTTGTTTCCACCACTCTATCCTACTTTGAAACATCATTATATAACCCAATCATTTGTTATTTATTTCATACATTTGCTTCAATCAACCACCCTCTATTCAACATTTGCTTCAATCAACCACCCTCGATTCAACATTCATACTCATTACAACTCAAGCACTATTATTATCTGTGTTATATTTGTCGCCTTAATATGTATTGATCTCATTTATTGAGCACCTTCTTCTTAATCTTACTTGTATACCTTACACTTTTCCATATATGTTTTATGTATTTACCTTCACATATTAATATGATATTGTTTTTGCTTACTTAACATGTTATACATCACTATTTTCATCTTTTGAATCTATTACTCTAATAACTAAATACACAATTTTGCCTACTCCATTTCTTGCTACGTGTTTCATCTTCTTCATTAACGCTCGCCTATTATTTTATTGTTAACTTTTATATCATCACCTCTTTATTCTATAGACACTTACATTTTTATTTGTTTCTTTATTATAACCCTCAAATATATATATATATATA
>ML793662.1:0-12166 GCA_009831015.1 Picea engelmannii | reverse complement strand
AAACAGATTACACAACACATTACACATTTTCAATATATAGATACATATCATAAATTTCATTCAGAACAAAATTGTATACTATTAAAATACCTCTTGAAGGAGAAGTTTGTCCCTTTCTTTCTTGTTGTTGCTAACTACTTGAACTGCCTGAAAATTGCTTGAAATTCCCTGAAAACTAAATCTTTTTCTTCCAACCAGCTAGGAACAGAGTCTCTCCGGCTCCCTAGCTCCAGGAATCCTTGCAGTTTCTTGGCCTCTGAGCCCAAAATTCCTAGCAACCAGCCAATCTCGTATGCATCCAAAATTTCTCAAATCAAATTCTTACAAGTTTTTCTGCTCCTTTCTCTCCTCCTCCTTCCCAAAAATCCCCCCCCAATTTCTCCTCTCAAAACCAAACAACAAAATACCCCTCTCCCAGTCTTCTCCCCTCTTACTTATCCTCCTCCCTTGAATCCCTCTCCCTCATTCAATTCCCCAACTTCCTTATCCCCCCATTATTTCCTCAACAACCTTATCCCTCCCATTAATTACTTCACCTACCAATTTAATAATATTTTTTTTAACAGAAATGGTTGGGGGTATTTGTATTAAAAAGAAGGCCACCAAAATTCAAAAAAGTACATCTGGCTGGGTGCAAGCACCTTCCAAAAGAGCGTAAATGTCTATCTAGGCCTAAGGAAACTGTAATAGCTAGTCCATATAAGTTATAGTTCTGCCATGTAAAAATGGCGATATACACATTTAACAACAACAAAAATTTGCATTT
The DNA here is from genome assembly GCA_009831015.1 of Picea engelmannii. Classification (NCBI taxonomy): domain Eukaryota; kingdom Viridiplantae; phylum Streptophyta; class Pinopsida; order Pinales; family Pinaceae; genus Picea; species Picea engelmannii. Next base: position 11,400 of record ML793662.1, on the reverse strand, counting down.
CATAAAAGACCTGATTAATAATTATGAGGTTGCTCGGGATCTTCTTGTTGTTCTATCAGTCGAGCTTCTAAATTTGCCTCTGTTGGGTTCTCCTCTATGTGATGATGGTCTAGGTTCTCCTCTTCATGATAGTGATCTGCGAAGCCTGGCGCTATGGGAACATGATGGTCGTTACTAGAAATAGAGTGAAAAGAAGAGGGAAGTTGAGATTCATCAGTGCCAACTAAGTGTGTTGGTTGTTGAGTAACAGCCCCAATCGTTGGGTAACAGCCCTAATCTACCTTGTATTCTGATTGAATCCTCTTCAAACTATCATCAGTTCTTGGTTATGGCATATTTCTTGTTGTTGCAATTGGGACTGGAGGCCTGCCAAATTTTCACGAATCCCCTGATTTTCCTGCTGGAGCTCTCGATGTTGTGTGCCTGAGCGCTCCTCCATCCTCTTGAAATCTGTTCGAAATGCTTGAAACTATTCTCGGAGGTCTTCGGAGATGAAAATTGGGAAAGAACAAGGAGCTCTAGACCTCTGCCACATGATGGAGTGGAGGTTCGAGAGTATAAGAGGCGAGCGGGCGTCGAACAAGCAAAAGCAGAGGTTGATAGAAATAAAGACGCGAGTGGAAATAACAGAGGAGGGCCAACCAAAGTGAGGGGTGAGCGGTCTGAAAATCCAGACGAAGAAACTGAGTGGAATCAATAGCATCCATGGGTAGTTAATTAGAAAACCATTGAATATGAAGGGAACCATTACCTCCATGAGAAGAGGTGACTTTGCTCGGGGTTAGAGGACAGAGATGATGCCATAGAATTATGGTTGGTAGACAGGTAATGTAGGCGGAGATCCTCATATATAATGGTGATTGATTGCAGAGCGAGAAAGTACACAGGGGGGAGGAGAGAAGGCATGTGGGAATCGATAGGGGGGTGTGTGCCAAGGGGAGAGGGGGGCCATTCGAGCGTGGGGAGGGGGAGGGGGTGGCCACGAGAGTCAGGAAGGGGGAAGGGAGAAAGAGGAGGGGAAGGAGGGGTGTGAGGGGGGAGAAGTGGAGAGGGATAAGGGGTTAGGATAGGGAGAGAGGGATGAATAGAATTTTTCTTTAGAGTGGGTGGAGGAGTGAAAGAAAAGGTGGAGTTAAGGTATCTAGACATGAGAGGAGACTTGGTTGGTGATTAGATGGATTTGTTTCAGGCCTTTTTCCTCTTTAGTTAGGTTATCTTCCTTGGTGTTCTGAGCAAGTAGAATATGAAAGCAGTGTAAGCTGGTGAATTTATTCTTAAGAGAATTTATTCTTAAGGGAATTTATTCCTAAGTTGAGACCATTGGGTGGATGCTTTGCTGAGGTTGAAAGACCCCCAAGATCCTTTATAACAATTTCAGAATCCCCTATTACAATTAAAGTTTAGATACTTCGCTCGTGTGCTAGTTTTATCCCCATATAGACTATTAGGGACTCTTCTCTATTATTGGTTGTTTTCCCCAAGCCCCAGGAAAAGTCAGTTGTTTTTTGTCTATCGGAATCATAGATGACTCCCCCTGCAACTGCCACCCCTATTTAATAATATTATAATAAAAGGCTCAGTGAATTTATTTTAATAATGAATTACATTTAATTTAACAACCATGATAATTAAATATGGTTGTTACAGACCATAATTGAAATGAATGTCCAAAGGACCTTTTTGCCCAATGGTACTTGTTATCCCCTAGCCTAGGGATAACTAAGGAGATCAGGTCTTAAGGCCCATGGGTCCTAGACATGAAGTACCAAGAGCCAGAAGACTTAAGAATGGCCTCAAAGGGCCCCTCTTTTCTTCAATGCAGTCCACATATCACCAACAATAGTATCCATCACACCAGCCTGGTCCTGAAGTAGAAGTGAGTCTTGTTCCATGAGGTAATGAGTCTGGGTATCACAGTATGTATCACTCTGATTTTTGAAGCACTTGAACATTTATCATTTGAATCCTTCTTTATTTCATGACATTTGCTTGGAAATCACGCTCTTTGCCTTGTTCAAAACTGGAAGGGTGACACAGTGCCCTAGTATGTTGATTTCCCTTTAGGATGGGTTGTTGTTGGGTGGATATTTGAAGAGTCATCGTCCATTCCCTCCATACTTACCACTTTCCATATTTATTCCTTCCATCTTCCCTTTCCTTTTTGGGCATTTGGATTGGCTACACTATGAATTGTTGTACCTTACCTCATGGGAAGAAGGGGCTAAAGGCCCAGAGGGTAAAAGTAGTTGGCAAGAGTTAAAAGCCAATTTTGAAACCTTCAAGATGCTTTGCCCAGGGATCCCTGAGAAAGAATTGAAAATCGTATCAGTAAGAAAAGGGGACCCACAAGATAACATAAACAGTCAAGGTATTGTTTTATGGATACGAGGTCTCATCATGAGCTGACCTATTATGACCATGGGCATGTAGCAGTATAACATTACCACCCATCTGGTCACCAAACCAGGGTAGTGGCTCTTGGTGGCATAACCAAGAGAAAGGGTGTCTCATTATGAGCTATCCTTCTCATTTCCATGAAATTTGTTTGGATAATGTCGTCACCTTTGGTCATCAAGCTAGGATAGTGGCCCTCAACTATTCCCTTGAAGCACAAGAGAAAAATATAAAAATAAATAAAGCTAAGAATAAAAGGAAATGAATGGGCTATGAAACAATTTCATCCATGAAAAGGTGAAGCTCACCCTCCACAAAGACACCCACAGGTAAGACTCTACATTTCCCTATGATCACATGCACCTCATGCCCAAATATTTACCCCATGCCACCTCATACACTTGCATGACTTGGACTAGATTCCACCTGGGAAACACCCCAAACTTAAAATAGGTTAGCCTAATAGGACAGCATGAAACCCTCTCCAAAACTAACTTGTCAAATTGCATAACATCTTTGAGCATTTGTTTGGGGTTAAGGGGGGTTTGATGCACATGTTTGGGTAATTTAATTATTGGATTTGATTTACATGCTATGATCCTTGTGACTTATGAACTCGTAGAGGGTGTACTTGTTGTTTTTGCAGGACCTTTCCCAGTGGACAAGTACACATGAGGGAATGATTAACTCATACCTTCATGGGGGTTCAAATCCCACATATGGATGTTGAAACCCCAGCAAGGGGTAAGAAGAGATTGAAATATTGCACCAAATGAAGCAAGGACGTTTCCTTTGGAGGCACTATGGAAAACATAGACCTAAGATCTCATGCTCCTCCCACCTAAATGTTGGCCTTGGGAGGCCTTGGATGTCACCTATGTATCCCTAGATGTCACTTTTCAGTTGGGGTTGTCACCTTGAAGGAATTCATGAGGCTATTGGCATGTGTGGGAAAATTTAAGGCCTTTGGAGGCCCAACGTTTCATCTCATTTTCCCAACATCCCACACTTGAGGCCCAACGTCATCCTAGGAGGGAATAATGTCACCTTTGGAGGCCTATTTAGATGCAAATTGAATTTATTTTGGTAAAAATGTAATTTTGTAGTTGGCCAGGTCGGCCCTGATATTTTGACCTAAAATAATTAAAGGTCAAATTTTGGTATAAATAAACATAAAGTGACATTCATTTTCATCATAACTCTCACTTGGGAGAGTGGAGGTGTGAATTTTTTCCCTACTAAGGGTTATTGGCTGAAATAAGGAGGGCACTACTCTTTTAAGGCTTGTTTTTGGCACTTGGACAAATTTTATGAAGTTTTGTGGCAATCTTGCATGGTTTTACATGATTATTCTTGGTTCAAGTAAGTAGAATTTTACTTTGTCATTGTAAATGGTTATGGTAATGGTTTGCTTTCTCATACAAGATTATGAAATTGCATGTTTTAATTGATGCTTTAAGTAAGAAACTTAAAGTGCTAACTTTCTTGCTTTTCATTTGCCTAGCTTTATTGAATTGATCTAGTAACTAATGAAACCCTAGGGCCCTAAAGTGTTATCTCTCTAGAGGTTTATACTTAGTTATTGTGAAAATTATTTTTCATCCATAAAAATCCAAGAAGAAGGGGGTGTTAGGGCTTAGAAGTGCCTACACCCTAGTTTCCTCACTTCTTAAGGTCAAACCTAGGAGGACTTAAGTTGTTACTCCTCCTAGGTCTTTCTCACTCTTGGATTATGTGTAAAATAAATTGTTAGTATCCTTGAAGGAAGTTGCCTACTTGACTCCAATACCCTTAGAAAGGAACTGGTCAAACCTCACTCTTTGAAAAGTATCTTCAAACTCAAACTTCAAATTGTTTCCTACTTGATTACCCTACTAACTTTAACTAGTTAACTAACCTAGCTTAGAGATACTAATAGTCACTTAATTATTGTTGATAATTCATTGTTACAACCATTGTTTGCAGTCTATATCAGCCTACCAACCACCTTATAACAACCCAAAATTTGTACAAGGCAAGTTACTATCAATATATGCTCAAGTGTTTGTTCAATTGCCTTAGCACAGTACATTTATGAAGCTTGTTTACTGTTGTCATTACTTCTATTTTGTTGTTGTTACATTTAACTTAGACAACCTATTTAAATCCATTGTTGGTTGATATATTTAGAGAACTCACATAAAGACAAAGCATTATCATTGATGCTTTAAATGCTTGCTCACATTCTCTGCACAAGTGTGTTCTTGTTGATACAAATTTGCAGTTTTTATCATTTACTTATCACTATCATTTACTTGTCATTTTCCGCATACATAGATAGCCAACATATATTCACAAGTTTACTATCTTGTTGAATCATCATTATCATTTTTTATTGCCTTTAACACTTGTTGTTGTATTGGTAAGGGGAAGATACACTTTATATTTCTTTTGCTTCATCCTTCAAGACTGAAACTTGACTTGAATGACCTTGAGAGAGGGGTGGTTTACTTAGCATTCTTTCCCTTCATCAACCCACTAGGTCTAGGGACATCTCCCTTGGAGAAGGTTTTTCCTCCTAAATAGAAAAGGGTATCCTATTGGGGTGATAGTGACAAGATTACCCTCGTGTTACATCAATATCATCCTACTTGCCTTTATGCTTTGGGAAAGTATAGATTGTGCAATAATAAGACCCACCGTCATCCCATCGACCAATCCCTAGGTGACACCTACCACCACCTCAGACATGTGGACTACCTATTTGGTAGGCCACATCATCAGGTCATCTCCATATCCTCTCATGGCTTAGGTACGGACTATGACATATCAACGACTATCATTGTGTCTCACCCACTCATCGATCGATAGTCTGGATTATCTCTTCTGGGTTCTACTCCGATCTCTTCAGAGTTGTACTTTGAACCCTTCAGATTCAACTCTAATAAGGTCGAATCTTGAAATTTTTTCACCTGACACGTGGAATAGTCTTTGTTGGACATGTGGCATCATCACCACCTGACATATGTCATTCATTTTCACATGGATTCTCTCTTGTAGATTCCAAGTCATCATGACACATGGCACAATCCTTGCTTAACACGTGGAGTGATATTTACTTGACACGTGGAACCATCCATGTAATTGTCTTAAGCCTTTGGTAGGAGATCAACGGTCTAGATATCCTTTCACAGTTACTATGAATACTACACATCAACGATCCAAATATGATTTCAGAGCTCCTTCATCCAGGGAAGATCAGTGGTCCATATTTTCCTTCGGAGCCCCCCTTTGTAATGCATTTCCTCCAGGACTACAATTGAATCCTAACAATTCCCTGTGTTTGATGGCTAGGATCAGATATTAGTCTGATTCTAATTAACAATTTAGATTTTCCTTTGGATCCCCTCCTTCAGAGTGAATCCACACTTAGACTACAATCTACTCCAAAAAGTATCATGTGATGGATAGATAAGATCAGGTATCTCACTAGATCGATGACCAAGATTTAATCCTACCCCTATCCTGACCAAGAGTCCATATCTGACCATGGAAACCAATCAACGACCATGATCCTTCGAAGAAAAATAAGAGTTTTCCTCTAGCTTATCAGTCTGGTTCGGGACTTAGTCAAATTCATGAAGGTTTATGTGAGTCCTTCCCAGGACTTAACGAGTTTTCCTAGATCTCTCACCTTAGCCCAGGTGCACCAATACCTATGTAGGATACCTGTATTACATCTTAAACTGAAATATTTATTTACTTTTGGGATCCTATCACTGTGTTACCCAAGTGCATGCATATGCATAAATAGAGAAGGTCACCAAAGCATGTACAATAATCAGGGTCACAAATTCATTCCTTGACTTGAACATAATAGGGATTTGAGTTATTTACATACTCAACAACTATTGTAAACTTGTACCCTTTCATATTCACCCATTATACAAGATTATTATAGGAAAACAATCCCAGTTGTTTTACTAAGATAGGGACTATCTGTATTCAAGGACACCCAACTTTCCAACAAGATGTATTTCATTAAAATACGAGACTATATCCAGAAATACACAGTAAATTCATGATCAGGTATTCATGTCCAAAACTCACCATGCAAAGCATTCAAATATACACATACCCATTTAAATGCACAAAGATAACTAAATTACTTATCTATAATTTGGGAGATGTTGGCAACTAATGAAGGGAATGTCACTCTCCACCCAACCATAGGAAAAGATGCACAATTCACTATTGTATCCAACCACCCCCGAGCCAAGATATGATTCCACAAGAACATAATTGGTTTTTCAGCAAGTTTTCAGGAAGTATCTATCACTTATGCACTTCTATTTTCCTTGAACCAGATATTTCTCCCTCTCTCTGATCCAATGCTCAGGCTTCCCCCAACATTTGTATGCATGTCTCTATTCCCTTTATTTTTGTCCTCTATCCCTTTTTTTTCGTGTATTCTTCCCCAAGATCTCGTGGGTCATGTCAAATTTTTCCCAACGAGTATTTCTCCCCATTCTTCATTGATTCTCAAAGTAGACTACCCAACTACCAGCTTGAGTGGCGATAACTTTTCTAGGTCGAGGACAGTTTAGTGCCTGCATTTATGTTTAAATTGATAGGGTACTATCTGGCAGGGTCATTTCAACTAGTAATATCTTCCCTCTTCCATCATTCCTCTCATGACATCATAACTTGTGAAGGTCATCCCTGCGGCCATAGTTCAACATCTCCCTATTGCATTAATAACAAAATATTTATATTACATAATTTATCAGAGGTGCATTGTATTTCAATGATCACATAATAGGCATGTCTATAGTTTTGGTCATAATAATAATTATATTTATAAAATGGGGGAAACAAGGGTGTTACATATTCATTTTCTTAGATTAAAAAAATTGCATTTAAAAAAACAAAAAACGAAAAAAGTGATATGGTAAATCTTTTGAATGTTTTGAAAAAGGTTGCATTGCTTTTATTGTTTTAGGATATTGTTTATTTCTTTGGTTTTTCTTGCATGGTTGTTGAGTGATTTTGAGGTTGTCTTTCTTATTTTAAAATATGAAAAGAAAAAATATCTTCCCTTCCTTAGATAGAGTTCACTAAAAGTGAAAGTTGCATCTTTTGCATACATATTCTATCTTCTTTGGATTGGATAGGAGTCGAAACATCATTGAAGTTTCACTTTCTCCCTCGAGCAATCAACAAACATAAGAAAAAGATCGCTTAATATAAAAACTACTAGACTCTTCTTATTTATAGAAAACCAACATAGATTGTGATTTAGGGACCTGGTGTTGGATTGAAGAGTATTAAACTCTCCAAGGCCACCTAAATTGAACCTATAAATCATTGGTGAGAGTGAAAATCCAATGTCACAATGTGTGTGTCGGGAAGCTCCTCTATGTTGGCACCCAATGTTTTGGGTTAATCTCGCACACATGCATGAATGAAATTATGCAAGCCCATTCTAGTTTTACGCACACCCAAGCTAATGCACGAGTGAAAAAAAGTGAAAATCGGATAAAATTTTGATATTACATGCTAAATCTAAAGTCTACCAAATGCATGTCAGTCCAAGTTTTGGGAAGCACACCAGAAAGAAAGAAGATCCACATTGGAATCAAGAAAGTAATCGTCAGTAAATATCCATGAATGATGAAAACCAGTAGCAAAAGGGAACATGGAGCAGAAAAAGAATGAGTCAGTGAGGTAGTTAATACTTCCTTGATTCTAGAAAGGATACATAGAGTGCAAGAAGGTGGAAGAGGCATGTGAGACGGTTAGTCAGTAGAGCAAGTGGAGAAATATTGATAGAGACAGAGCTCCTGGAGAAAACAAAGCTATAAAAGGGAGAAACATCAATAGAAATGGAGTTACACAATCATTCAATGCATTCACTAAGTTGTTGTTGTTTCCCATTGTCATAGAGCTCACTATGAGACTTTGTAGTGTAGTAATGTTGCAATGCTTTTGATAGGATGTCTAAGTTTGTCATATGTATAAAGTATGAAAGGGTGCACATGGCGTAATGGATTTTAATTATGGGAAATGCCTAAGGGAATATGAAATTGTGTTGTTGTCAAGTATGTTTTCTTAAATGTATGCATATGTTTAATGGAATCGAACGAATAATGAAGCTGCAGTGATTTTGATCTATTGTATGTCACTCATGTGTCATTTGGATATGTGTGTGTATTGTTTTTACATATTGATGATAGTAAGTCGTCAGCTATGAAATATATGAATGAAAACCCATATGGATTTGTGTGTGTGTATTCCTTCATCCCTGGCATAAGACCAGATGGTCTCAGTGATCCTCATTGTGTCTCGGGTGAGACCTTCTTCGGTCATGGCTGAAGATTGATATGTCGATGCTTTGGGGTTTTTGTTGGTCAACTTTGGATGAACCCTGGGTATAAAATACCTAGCATTAAGAAGGATGTGTGCAAGCATGAAATGACCTAACAAATGGTTATGTTTTTGGGAGCTAAAAGTATTGTACTAAAGGATGAAGGAAAGAGATGAGGTGGTATCCATCTCAGAAGGAATTTCAATACTGGCTAACTACAAAGGAGCATGTGTTTTCCCTACAAGAGACTTAGGGTCTGAGAGTGAATGTGAAAATATGGAAATATAAGTATATTTACACTAACATGCATGAGACATTATTTTCTAAATTTCCTTGTTTGTTGTATGAATGGATGAAAAGGAAAATTGCTACCAATTCTTCCTTGTGGCCTCTAGACCCAGTGGTTTGGGATCAAGACACACTTGATAGGTTGAAGGGATTGGATAATAATTGGACTTGGGCCATTGAATTCCATTTTACTCGAGTAAAGGATGGATATATGATTGAATTTTCTATGGAGTACATTGATTCTTTCAGCGAGGCTGAAAGAAAATTTGCATAAGGTCTGAGAAAATGAATGTTGGAAGAAATCCCAATTTGGATCAAGATGTTGTTCATGGAGAAAGGGTTGATGCTCATGGAGCCCAAAATGATGGCTAAGTAAACTCCCATAGCGTTGGGGGGGTGAAAATATGAGGGAAAATGAGGAAGGATATGGATACATTGAGAAGGATCCAGAAGTTGTTGAAATGAGGTCAGGAATGAAATGGACCTAGAGAAGAAGAAGAGAGAGAGAGACAAGAGATACATAAGAAGAGTTGAGTTTATAAGGAAAGTATATGAGAGGATTGATAGGAAGGTAGAAAGGGGCATGTGACAAAGGGTCGGCCATATGATGAACATAAAAGAGACCGCACCCAGAAGAAATGCAGAAGAGTGTGCTATGCCAAAGTGGAGCACATGTGAATATAGGCCTGCAAAGAGGTGTGACATTGAGGATAGGGTGTCCAGTGGGGATAATAGTAGCAGTAATAGTAGTAGGATTTGTAGGAGTAGTAGTGGTCCTAGGGGACCAAGAGGTGAATTCTAACTCCCTTGTCTATTTTGGAGTGTCGCAACCTCGAAGGAAGATGAGGTGGAGAGGAGAGGCATAGAAGAAAGGAAGGAAGACAAAGAATCCACTAGTTGTGGGGGATAAGAATTGTTTATTGTAGATGGTATTGTGTGGTTGCAAGTAGGAAATTATTTGGTTCACCTTACAAGAAAAATTAGAAGAAGATGGAATTACCCCCCTTTGAATCACCTCCCTTGCATGTTTGTAATCAAGAAGAAAGAAAAATAAATAGTGAAGCGATTGGAATAGGAGAAAGAGGAGAGGAAAGAGTAGAAGGAGATAGAGGAGAGGAGAAGAAAGAGTAGAAGGAGATTGAGGAGAGGAGATGAGTGAAGAAGAAGGTGAATTTAGTGCTACTTCACCCAGGAGAGTATCAGTGTTGAGAACCCCAACACCCACTAGTCAGATAGGAGGAGTTCATTTGAGGTTGAATATGGTGAATTAGGATAGCACCCTGAGGATAATTGTGTCCCATGGAATGGGTAAGGATGATGAAAAACAAAATTGGTTCACATGTGAAGCAATATGGTCTGAGAAGAGGATCCTATATGAAGTAGAAAATGTTTCGTAGTTGGAAACCACATTTAGGGATAGATCCTTGAAATGGTACATGAAGTACAAGGCCACTGCGTTGATGGGACAATCAAGGACCCTAACAAAGATCAAGTAAGATTTGCTTAGGGAATTACAGAAACCTAAATCAGAGCCTCAATGTATTACTGAGATCAAGGATATCAAATAGAAACAAGGAGGAACCATGTGATACTATAACTAATGGTTCAAAATTTTATTGGATAGGCTGACATTCCAAATTCAGGATGTACAACATAGAGAATGATTTACTGCGGGGTTAATCCCCCATATCTAAGTCCCTCTCACCCAATAGAAGGTGATGAATCAAGAAAAATTCATGGATATTTCCATGCTTTTAGAGGCTACACCAAGAGGGTAAGAGACATCGACAGGATTGGCGCAAGTGCAGTCGCAAATGTTGGTTGTGGAGCCTAATTATCTTCCTGATTCAAAGGTCTTGTTTCAACCACATTTGGACCCCATTACTTGATGGGTGGGTGTGGGGGGGATTTCCCTCCCACTTCTATTTCTAGAGGGGTCTAGGGGGTGGCGAGAAATTTTGGATCCCCCCCCCCCTGGTGGGGGATTCGGGGGCAGAGCGCCCGAAGTGAAATTTTGGGAAACTTTACCTTGTAAAATATTGTAATTTTGTAGTCAATATGGATCGTTCATTATAAGGTCACAGATATGATGGTAGAAGTTATGTTAGGGATTTTTTCCCTATAAGGAAACCCACTTTTACGTATGAGGGAATTGTATTACGGTTGTGTGAGAAAGTGAATATTGTATTCTGAGAGAGGATATTGTGAGAAAAATAAGAGGAATTTACGGTGGGTATGTTGTAGGTTGCATCACTTCATTTGCTGGATAATAATAAAGGACATGGAATTTTCTCTGGTGGACGTAGCCCACACTGGGTGAACCATGTATATTTGTGTCTCTATTGTATTGTGTATCTTCTATGTTTTATTTC